>PVJI01024266.1:0-22204 GCA_004026765.1 Micronycteris hirsuta
CCTTTAAAAGACAACTTTTGTCCATTGTTTCAGGCTTGCCAACACATTTTAGAGCTGTGAAGCAGTCTGAGAACTTTCCATCAAATATTCTTTCTTTTCCCCTCTTCCTCACTGGGGCCCCACTTACCTCTTGTTCTGAATTCCTTCCGTGCCTTTTCTTACTCTCTCTTCTTCATTTTTACCAGGCACTTTTCCAATTCCTCTCTTGTACCTCTAATTTCATTTTAGCATTGTCTTGTCAGAGGAACCTCACTAACCTCAGTGGTGCCTGGAATGATTCATGAAACCAGGGAATATAGATGGGGTTTTGGAAGAATTGAACATTCAAGCTCATCAGAGATTCTGATGCACATTAAAGCTTGACAATCAGTGCTATAGACCTTTTCCATTTTTTGTTATACTTATCAATAATAAGTGGATCACAGTCCTCTTATTGTGGGATTATAAAGTGTTTTGTACTCGTGGGTCTTGATCCTGAGAGGATTACTGAATTCAGAGGAGAATTGACAAAGGAAATATTTAATGTCTATTAAATTTTGTATCAAACAGAAGAGCAAAAAGAATTGAAACTATTATCTAGTGACATGACTTACACTGCTACAGAGTCTGTACAAGGTCAAGAGCTTAAATCAACTAAGAAACAAACTCCTTGAGAAGAAAGAAGTTCTATGGGATGATGAAACAAAAGTGTATTCTTTCAGATTTTTAATCAGATGACATTAAGCCTTCTTTCTGTATTATCCTCTAAAATCTTATTATCCTGAATCCTTGATTATTATATTACTCAGGTTATTGCATTCAAAATAAACAAGGTTTCAGCCCTAATTATGTGATATTCTAAATGGGAATGCATTCTTTTGACAAGCCCTCAAATGCTTATTGATACTATGTGAAAATTTGGACTTTTACCTTTTTCATCTTAGAAATGCTGCAGGAAATGACCTTTAGATAGCCTGAAGAATATATTTGGGGGGGGGGAAGACATTTTTTTTTTCTGTGAGAGGGTGAAGGAAGACCTGTGCAATGTTTATTTCATTTTCCCAAATGCTGGCTGTTGATATGGCTTCTTAAATAAAGTAATATTTTTAGACACAATTTTATATTGATTTTTTCAAAGTACATAAATTTTGCTTTCATCCCTTGTGGTCAAGGATGGCGTGATACACTACTTGCTGAAAACAGTTTCATGCCCTGTAGTCATGAGGAACTGAACATGTCTACTCTGTATCCAGGCTTTTTCCAAATTAAGATTGATTTCATCATCTTGGTAAATTCTTACCTTTTTTGTTTATTTTGTAGATTTACATTTTCATATTTTCTAGTTAAAGTGGATTTCTCCTGCAAAAGTATCACCAAATAACTTTTTTAATAAACATTGTCCTTTTTTAACTGGGTTTACTATGTAAATGTATTTAATAAAATGTTTTAGTTTTCACTAGTTTTGATATTTAAGTAGAATTTGACACACAAATTCTATCCTATCTCTAATTCTGACTTCCTTAAATAAGACCTGCAACATCATTTGTCTGAATTATGTAATTAGCAGTTCAGTTTCAAAAGCAACAAAATCTATAAATTAAGAGCTGAGGCTCAGTTGATGGTAGTGATAGTAACATGGGTATTTGCATATGTCCAAACTCATTCTTGTGCATTCAAATATGTGCATTTATTTGTGTAGCAATCATTCCTCAGTGAACCTATCTTTAAAAGTTCAGCGTCTGCCACTATGTGTAAATCCTGTCACTTAACTGTAAGTAATTTTAGATCCTGAGATTCATTTTCCACATCCATATAATGGAAAAGGAATATAGTGCTAATATATACACTGAAACCCTTTCATTTTAATGCTATTATTCCAAAAAGATTATAAGTTAATAAAAAATTCAAGAAAGTAGGAAATAACTTTTAAAAGCACATATATATACACATAAATTAAAATACATTAAAACATAAGCTTATGTTCAAATGTCAATAAATGGTACTAGATTTAGACAAGTTGTATTGAGTGATGTTCTTATGTTATCTTAAAAGAAACCACACACATAATATATTATCGGAAAGAGAAATGTTTTTAGATTATTATAACTATCTCCAGTCTTTTAGACTTGTCTCTCCTATGCTTACTTAACAAACTTTTAAACAATTCTAATTATTGAGTCTATTTAAAGTATTCCCAGAAGTTTTCATATGGGGGAAAAACACCTTTCTGTGCTTTATTTTGATTTCTTGTCATTATAAAATGAAACTTTTGAGTTGATGGTATTTAGATCAGATTTTGGATTTAGAATTAATGTTGGAATGAGCTGAGACTTTGGGGAATTGTGGGATGAGGACCATGCATTTTGCACATAAGAAGCATGTGAACATTGACAGGGACAGAGAGTGGACTGTAGTGAGTTGAATAGTGCCTCCCCAGGTTCCTGTCCCCCTGGAACTTTAGAATGTGACCTTATTTGGAAATAGGACCATAACAGACGTAATCACATTAGTGTAAAGTCATGTTGATTAGGGTGTGTCCCAAATCCAATGTGACTAGTGTTCTGATAAGAGGAGAAAAGACAGACACACAGGGAAAAATATAATGTGATCACCAGGTCAGAGATTGGAGTGATGTCACAGAATGCCAAAAGTTGCTGTTCATTAGTACAAAGGAAATGGCAAGGGAGGGGGCTCCCTTAGAGTCTTCCTTGGGAACATGACCCATGGACACCTTGATTTCAGACATCCAATCTCTAACACTGTGAAAAAATAAATTCCTTTTGTTTTAGACAGAAAGTTTGTGGTAATTTTCTATGGCAGGCTTAGGAACTAGAACACATATTCTTGTTTTTATTTTTAATTTTCGTTAGTCTTACAACTCATGATGCTGTATGTCTCAGTGCAATTGAAACACAACAGTTAGTGTCTTTCTAAAAGACCTGCTTACAAGAACACGTTTTCTAGTATAAAACCATTTTATTTCTCACAGGTTTTAAGGCCAAGTTCATTATGCCAGAGCAAAATGTTTTAAAATCGGGAATAACCATGTTCTTCCTAGTAGCTTGCTTCCTTCTATTCTCACAAAACTCTTGCCTTTTCTTCACTCTCACCTCTCTCCCCTCCCTGCCTCTGTGCACGCTGGTTGCCGGCCTGGAGGCCTGGCCCAGTTTTCGATACTAAAGTCTAATCTCAATGCATCTATACCTTAAAAGTGTCTGTTTCTCCGAAGCAATTGGCTTTAATCACTTTGGTGTTTCTATTGTGATTTATAAATGTTATTTCAGCAGTTCTCATATTGCATTTTAATTATTTATGTAGCAAAGCGGCTTTCTTTATCCTCCCTGTTTATCAAATGCTGTCATTTGCTGAGGTCAAGGCAACCTAGCAGGCTTTGCAATGTAACTCAAGACATTCTCTCTCTCTTTTGAATAAAAATCATGAAGTTTAATGTACTAACTCTGCTACTCAGAGGGAAAGGTCTGGGTCCATTTACAGAGCTTCTGTTAGGCAAGCTCATTGTGAAGTCCTCACCCTTTCCTTTTTTTGAGCTCTGCATCAAAAAGATCAATCTGCTTTCATTTCTCCCTTATCTCTACCCAAGGGCAGAATATTTTTGTCATCCTCACTTCCCTCAGCAGTGTAAACATCATAGAAATACTTTCACAACAGTTATTCTACTGATTTCACCCTCAAGGAGAGCTCTTTCCAAAGTCTTCTGTTATTACTCCAATTGAGGTGGGTGGTTCCTGTCATTGGTTGTAGAGCTGATGAACTTGGGTTTTCTTTTCTTCATTATCTCAGATTTTTCCTTCACATGCCCCTACTTTGAATCTCCTACTTCCTAGGACTCTGGATTCTTCTTTTTGATTTACCTTCTTTGGTGACATTCTTTTCAGGAACTTACTAAGTTCCAAGCAATGGGTTACAAACTCTACTTTCATTTTCTTATTTAACCCACACACTGCAATCTTATTCCATAAATTGCACTATTATCAATATTTTACTGATTAAACAAACAAACAAACAAGGCTTAGAAAGCCTTAATATTTTGCCCAAGTCCACAGAGCTAGACAGCTTGGATAAACCCAAGTCAATTTGATCTTAATTTCATGCTCTTAATCTGTATACCATAATGATAATTATAGCAACAGAAAAAATTGGGGATTTTTTTATTGTACTCTTTTTAAGTCTTATATTACAGCAGCGTAGTGATCTAAGCTTAGAGGTAGTTCAGGTACAAAGAAGCTTTGGCCTGGATTTAAACCCGCCAATGAATCTGGCTCCAGTTCCTCTCTAAGAGCACTATTTCAAGGTACTTATGAGAATATGCACGAATGAGCAGAATGTAATACTGCATAGTGCTTTTTATAGCAAAAATGAATAGAGAACATTTTATAGGTTTTGCTAAAAAAAGGTTTTGATTCTTTATTTTCATGGGAAAGAAAGAATATTGATGTTCAAGGCATTACACTGAAAATCCCCTTTCTATAGTATTAAATTATTTGAAAGTTTGAGTAATAAGTAAAATGTATTTAAAAGTGAATTCAGTGTTAATTTTAAATCTGAAAATTTGAAGCATTGTGCTTACATGAAACAGTGTGAAATATTTTCACCAACATAAAATATTCATTTTAAATTTAAGGACTAGAATCTGTTTAGACTTAGATGTAGCTATTAAAGATAATGCATATAAAACATATGCTTCTCCTAATAACGCTAGGTCTAGTGCAGTAAGCCAAATAAAGTGACACATTTACTGGATAAATCAGGGAAAATAAAATATACTTTATATAAAATTACCACATCCAGTAGAAAACATGCTTATTTTATTTTTATTCTTCACTTTGCATACTTATTCATGTAGAATGGGAAAACAGAGGATCACACATATACACTGTGATCCCAAGAATTAGAGACAGCTCACTTTAAACTTAGTAGCATATATATCAGCTGAGCAATTCTGAGTTAAGATGTTAAATCTTAACTCAGACTCTCTCATATTCAGAATAAGTGATAATGTACCTACCTTTGTCAGATAAGATTAATGTATACTGCTTAAAAAAAGAGTCAAATTAACAAGGTTTAAGCAATACAACAATTTATTTACCTCTTTTATAAATATCTAGAGTATAGGGTCCAAAGAAGTGTGGAGATTATGCTCCATCATTTCTGGCATGTGGCCCCATTCTCAGAATCCAGGGTGCTGGCTTTCCCATTCTAGGGAGCAAAACAGAAGAAGAAAGATAAAATTAAGACTTCCATACACATCAGTTTGGCCAGCCTTATGGACTAAGGAAGAGACAAGGTGAAGTTGAGTGTTAGAAACATAATCCTTATGAGGGGTGACTGAGTGCTCAGCTAATTTACCATGAGGCAATATTGGTTAAGAGTCACAGTTCTGGAATTGGATTACCTGTACTTACGATCTGGGTTAGTCACTTACTTGCTGTTTGATCTTGGAAAAAATGCAAAAAACCTCAATGCCTTTATTTTCTCATATGCAAAGTGGAGATGATATTAGCATCTACCCTGTAAGTAGTTCTGAAGATTTCATGAGTTGTAACATGTACAATGCATGCCAATAAGTGTTAGATTTTAAAGATTTTATTTATTTATTATTTATTTATTTATTTATTTATTTATTTATTTTTTAGAGAGAAGGGAAAGGAGGGAGAAAGAGAGGGAGAGAAACAGCAATGTATGGTTGCCTCTCACATGGCCTCCACTGGGGACCTGGCCTGCAACCCAGGCATGTGTTCTGACTGGGAATCGAATTGGTACCCTTTGGTTTCCAGCCCGTGCTCAATCCACTGAGCTACACCAGCCAGGGCAGATTTTAATATTTCATCTTAATATCCTATCTTTGTATTTACCAACTTGCAATGATCTACCAGTTACAGCAATTTAACATGAAGGCTTTTGCCTTCTAAAGAATAACTGAAGGTGTACAACAATACATTCTTATATTATATTTCACTAAAGACTGCTGGAAGTATTTTCCATTCTCTGTAAAAGTATAGGCTAAATTTTGGGAGCCAGCTGATCCCTGACAATGTCCATTAATAAGTTTAGGTTTTTTTCATTTTTTATTTAACTATAAAAATGTGCATTTAATTATGAAATTTTATAATAACCTGTAAAGTAATATAGGTATCATCTAGATAATTTTAATATATTCAATAATAGAAAATATGGGCATTATGTTTACATTTATGGTCACATTCATATCAAGATGTATAACTGGTAATGATTTCACAGCAACTGAAATAGATATAGTATATATCTGACCAATTTAAAAGTGAAAAGAAAATATCTCATTCTGTAGCAGTCAATCATTTACAGGCTTTGAGATCTTAGTAAGTTTTATATAATTCTATATATTTCAAAGTCCTTCAAAATCACAACAAAATAGAATATATTACACGGATTTGTAAGGCAAATGAAATGAGTTAATAAAGGTAAAGTATAAAAAGATGTAGGTATGATTTTTATAATTACCATTTGCCTCATTTCATCAATTGTAGCAGAAGTGATAAAAATATAGACTCTTAAAAATTATTGATTCCCAATGGAGAGTTTCACATGCCACAAGGCTAACCTGACCTTCACAGGGAAAGACAACTTTGGAGTGTTATCAAGATTCAGTGTACAGCCCTGGTTGGTATAGCTCAGTGGATTGAGTGCGGGCTGGAAACCACAGGGTCCCGGTTCGATTCCCAGTCAGGGAACATGTCTGGTTTGCACGCCAGGTCCCCATGAGGGCCATGTGAGAGGCAACCATACATTGCTGTTCCTCTCCCTCTCTTTCTCCCCCCACTTCCTCTCTCTCTAAAAATAAATAAAATATTTAATAAAAAAAAGATTCAATGTACAGAAACAAGTATTCACCCACAGCTCTCTTAGAGACTACTACATATGAGATATCAGTTTCTAAAACATAGTTATTAAAAACAGGATTTCCAACATTATGTTGAAGTTGTAATAGAAAAAATATGCTATCTATATACTGGAACCAGAGACTGTTTTTCTTTTTAATATTACAGCAAGACTAGATTATTTAGCACATTATTGTCAATATGAAGCTTACTGCCTGACAGTATTGCTTGCATTACTGTTTTTAAATTTGTTTTTCAATTACAGTTGATGTACAATATTATTTTATTTCAGGCATAAAACACACTGATTACATATTTATATATTCTATGAACAGATCACCCCAATAAACCTAGTCCCATATGGCATGCATGTTATTACAATGTTATTGACTCTTCCCTATGCTGTACTTTAATCACTGCAACTATGTTCATAACTGGCACTTGTACGTCTTAATGCCTTTTACGTTTTCACCCTCTCCCCGAATCCTCACTTATCAGGTAGCCATCAACTTGTTCTCTGTATCTACAAGTTTATTCCTGCTCTGTTTATTTATTTTGTTTTTTAGATTTCATAAAATCATATGGTATATGTCTTTCTCTGACTTATTTTACTTAACATAACATTCTCTAGGTCTATTTCATTTTGTTTTTATGGCTTGAGGAATATCCCATTGTATATATGTACCACTTCTTTATTTAGGTATACATCAGTGGACACTTGGGTTGCTTCCATAGCTTGGCTAATGTAAACAATACTGCAGTGAACGTAGGGGTACATATATCTTTTCCAATTAGTGTTTTAGATTTCTTCAGATTAATACCCCAAATGGAAATTGCTTAAAGATTTAGGAAATTATGGTATATTAGGTTGAATTATCTACTCTCAAAAAGATACATTCAAATCTTAACTCCCAATATCTGTCAATGTGACCTTGTTTGGAAATAGGGTATTTGGATATGTAGTTAAGAATCTTGAGATAAAATCATCCTGGATTCAAGGTGGACCTTAAGTCCAATGACTAGAAAATACTCCTAAGAGAGAAAAGGAAGCTATTTGAAAAACATAGCCACAAAGTGAGAAGCCAGGTGAAGGCGGAGCTAGAGATGGAAGTGATGCGTAGACAAGCCAACAAATGCCTGATAGCTGGAGACACCAGCAGTTAGGGGAGAGGTGTAAAATGTATTATTCCTCAAGTCTTCAGAAACAACCAAACTTGTGGACTCTTTGATTTTAACATTTTGGCTTTAACTACTGGAAGAGAATAAATTTCTTTTGTTTTAAGCCACACAGTTTGTGGTAAGTTGTTATGTCAGCCCGATTAAACTAATATGTATATCTAACATACTTTTGATATTCATTTAGCTTTGTGATTACAATAATGTAAATCAACACTAAATGTTTGTGAGATTTGTTTTACTCTAAATGGAGACCATCTTTCAGTTTGAGAACAAATGGTATAAGCAACAATTACTATTAGAGAATGTAAATGAGACACAACAGTGACTGGCGGAGTGGAAGATCACTGGAAAGAACCTAGAGAACATCTTTCCCAGATTTCTTATTTTATAGATAAAGCCTGCATTCAGACTTAGGCTGCAATTGGTTCTTACTTAACTCACATTCTCTTAATTGGCCAAGTCTCCCAGTTAGTAGTTCCAATGAGAAATTTTAAAACCTAAGAAGCAAAGAGATCAGGTAACTATGTAATCCACAAAATAAGTAGTTTCTTTTTAGACATGTAAGTATCAGTTAAAACCATACATTAATAATTACAGAAATCCTATCCTCAAAGCTCTTGTAATAGATGAAACCTGCATTTTTAAAAAACAAAAACAAAATTTTTGTTATTATTTCAGAAGTCCCCAAGATGCAGTATAAAAAAAGATCACAGGTTCTTGCTTTTAGCCCAACAATACAGATGAATTTTGCCATGATATCTTTTTTTTTCCTTTCTGAGTCTTTTGCACAAGTGTTACTGCAAGAAAAGGACATAAGGAAATGTGTTTTACAAGATTTCTGCATTTCAATATCCAAAAACTCGGTTACTCCACGGGGTACTTTACTAACATTTTCATTTTTGTCTTCATTTTCTGTCTTAGTAATTGATCTGCAGGCTAGATGATCTTGGGACTGGTGCACTCAGACTGCTTCAGTATGGTAGATGGGAGTTGCTAGGCAACGTAACCTGTAAGAGCAGGGTTGTCGGGCTCTTTACCTCTGAGAGCGTCGTGTTGGGGAAAATCTGATGCGAAGACTACTTCTTACACTTGTGCCTTTAGGCTTTGGAAAACAGATTTAGAATGAACCCTTGGGATACTTAAAGAGGATTATCTTGAAATTAAAGAAACTCAAATCAATATTTTCTTGTCAGGCTTTAAGTGACATCTTAAGTAATTTTTCTTTGAAAATTATCAGATAAATGTGTTATTAAGATTTTAAAATATGAGCTGAGGCACATTTATTTCATTCATTTGTAGGTTCTTCTGGCTGATCTTTCTATTTATTTAAACCATAAATTCATAATCATTTACCTGCTATTACATATAAATAATTTGGTTATGATTATTTTCTTTGAAATAAGACATTCTTATAAGATCTTTCATCCTGGAGAAATGTCACAAAATGAATACTGAGAAATATTACAGTGCTATGGTAGTATTGTATAATTCAATTTTATGGCTATGTCTATTTGATAAGTATTGATTACGATCTAGTTATAGAGAAGAAAGGAAGACTGAAATATTGCCAATAAATTTGGTTCATGGAGGTAGTAAATTTTTATGTCTGATGAGAAGCCAAATCTCTACTTGAAGACCTTTAAATAGGAAATAAATTCTCTGGGGAACTCAAGAGTATATTTTTCTCTACCACTGGGCATTCCCTACAACTCTGATGCTATCTGGGATGCTACAAGAGAGGAAATGTGGTTGGCTCAGAAATAAAAAACAGTTTGTTAAATGTGGTCTGCTCTGTTGGAGCAAATCTGTTCATTAATTTGTTTTTAACTTAGAACTGGGGGGACTACGTGGATAAGCATTCATGGTAGAAGTAGTAGAGACCAGAAATAGTACAAGCATTGTTCTTCCACGGATTTCCCCGGAAGCATTTGTATAGATATAAAATGAATAATATGTTGTCCATTTATATAGCATGCATATTTTTTATTGTACTCACACTCATTTTCATCCTTAAACATACTTCTAAATCACTTTTTTAAATTTGGTAGGTATTTGTGAGCTGACCCCCCCTCAAATTTAGGTTATTTGTTTGTAATGGAAAGGCAATATGGTGATTTAAGAGTAAATCTTGCCATGTGGAAAATAAAAAACGAATTTGGTAATTAGTAAAAAATACCTAAATTGCTCTTTTTAACCTAAATGCTTTGGTATTTGATAGAAGAGATCTTATGAGTGAATCCACCTATGTCACCGAGGCAGACCATATGAGTGTGGAATGATGCATTCAGGCGACACCAGTCTTCTCTCTAGGATTACTGTCCGTCACCTTCTCCCACTGACCCTGTGAAAAAGCTCAGTGATAAATCTGGGAGTCATGATTTCTCTGAATGTACTAAGTTATACTACACTTAACACCACTATGGAACCTGTTTTCTGCATAGGAACAATTTTATTTTCATTCTGTCAGCAGGCAACTTTCTTGGTTCAATTTGTTATTCCAAACTGCTCTTTGAATGTAGTATTAATGTGAATTCAAATTAGTAGAATAGGAATTTTCTATTGAAACTATTGTGAAGTATACATACTAGTACACTCATATACATATAGATAATAGTATATCAGTAAGCAAAACACTGAAGAACCCTCTTAAGTTTTAGACTACGTAGAGCAGAAAAATAATGTCAGGTTGTGTCAAAGAGTTGGTCAGAAGGTGCTGGTGACTATAACTCTTACCAGGGAAGAAATTATCGAAAGAGTTGCAAACACTTTTTCTCCTAAGCATTACGCAATAAGAAAAAGAGGTATTATATAACAGAACATATAAGACATTTTGTTACAAAATTACAGTTCTACACTCTTGCTCTTACTGTTTCTTTTCTTATGTATCTTAATTGGAGTTCCCAGAAAAATCTATTTCTGTGTAACCTGAACAATTTAAATAAATGCAGGTCGTTTAGCCACTGACAAGATTTTTTTAATCACAAGATTATTTTCTAAATTTATTAAAGGCTCTGGGTTTTAAATTATAAGCAAGATGATGCATAGTTCAATAGTTCAAATTTAGTTTTATAGTCCACATATTACAGGTTTCTTATGATATAATTTGAAAAGAATAGAGGGCAATTTCTGCATAAATGTCTGGTCACCTTTGAAAGAATGTTAGGAAGGTTATTTCAACAGGGCAGGAGATCTTAAAGTAGAGTTGTAGGAATAGCTATGAAGAGGAATATATTTGTGTGTTAAATATTTAAGTGAAAAAATATTCACATTGATAAAACCTTGGATGGGGGATGAAAGAAGGCAGTTATTAAGGATGCCTCTTAGGTCTCTGGGTTATGTATCATTGTCTCTTTTAGAAAAGGAATTTCTTGTGAATACACATGCATTGAATATTAATTCTGCCTTTTAAATGTGTGTTTTCTGGTTACCATGTTTTTCTTACACTCTTTTGTTTTCCCTCCTAGTTTTACTTTAATTTTAGTTCCTTTGTTTGCAGATTTATAATTCTAATCCTATTTTCATTTAATGGGTAATTAACATTTTATTTTTAACAAATAGATTTTAATGTCTTTTTTTACCATTTCTATTGCAGGCAAAGACAAAACTTTTATCATAATCTTACTTACTCATCCTGCTTACTGACATTTTAAAATCTATTGTGGCAATCTAGAGTTTGTTTTTCTTGATTAAAACTTTAACAGGCATCTTTATTCAAAATATTTTCTTAAAAATTCAATAAATTTTCATAATGAAGTTATAAAAATAGTTTACCTTAAATTCATGTTTTATCTACATTATCCACAATTCTTTTATGCATATCAAGTTGTATATCCCTTTCCTGTTTCTTCTCTCCTCTCCTATAAATGGGAAGATTCTATTGGACAGAATGTTTGCCATGTTTACACAGTTTTAAATTTGACAAGTCTCAAACTGGTAAATATTGAACAGTCAATACTTGGTTCAACAAGGAAATGCAATCCAGAGATATTTTAATAGATATATTTTTGAGTTCTTATATATTAAAAAATAAATCTGATGTTCACAATACTTTTCTTTCAGATCTATGTAAATATGTTTTTTTTTTTTTTTCCTTTTGGTCACCTTCCTTGTAATAGATAAGATATGTGATGGGAGACAGATGAATTTATCTTTGGATATGCATGGTTTTAAAATATGAATGCTTGCAAAATTACCTTTTAATCTTAATTTTTTAAATCCTAATTCTTTTAATCAGAATATATTTAAATAAGCATAATAATATTTATTTTTAAGTAAGTGTGACTATAACTTGATATTTTTTTTAATTAAAAAAATTAAGTTTTCCTTTAAATCAGGTTAATAATATTCTAATATATATTTGGGTACTTGTTTCAGATAGATTTTGAACCTTTCTCCATGACTAAAGAATCACAATATCTGAGGTATAACAAATAAAATCAATTTATTTTTAACTACTCACAAGTTGATTATGCTATTCTATGAAGTTTGAGAATCACCATTGTAGGTAATGTCAAGATAAAAAAAAGGGTGGTTTCTACATCCAAAAAACAAAGCAAACAAATAAACCAAAAAGAAAGGTTTCCGCAAGGTGGGATGAAAATAATTAATGTAACAATAATTGAGAATGAAAGACATGTAAACTGCAAATTTTGCTGAAAATTGAACTATTTCAATTTTTGCCTCCAAATTTTACTCTGGTGTTATAGTGCTTTTCACTTTGAAATCACATTCCAATCACTTTCTTTGAAATCCCAGAAAGACATAATTTTAGGTATAAACATATTCCCAAAGAGATTAAAGGAATAGATTTGTATATACAAAACAAGGCGATTTTCTCTTTTTCTCTCTCCATATCTATCGTCTGTCTATCTGATTTTATATTTTAAGAGAAAATTTGAGCATATTGTTTGCATGAAAATGTATTCATCATGTTATAATCAGCCTCTATTTTCAGGGACTGCCTTCGACCACCCTATGAGGCCACTGAGGACTCCGAAGAAGACGGTGGTCATTTTTAGACAGTTACATGATGTATAGCTCTAAGTTGTTGTTGTTTTTAAGTGAATTGATATTAAGTTAATTATTACTGGCCAATTTTCTTTTTATAAATGTATGAATTTTCAGGGTCTTTTTTATTTTTATCTTTTCATTTAAGTCAGAACTGTACAAGTGTAATGGTGTTTTTATAAATGAGCCAAAGTGTTGAGCTTCAAAATAGAGATATCTGATTGTAGTCCCCTAGATCTAAATTTGAAATATTTAATTTTGAAAAGCAATCTAAATTTTCATAGAGATTTACTAAATCTTGATAAATATCCCCTCAAGAATATAATTCACCAATTTATGTAATGATGGAATTTTAAAATATGCCATCTTATTTTTCTGCTTTTTGGATTTGTTGATAATACCTTAAGATGGAGCACATATCCTTTAGTAAATTTGCTACTAAAAATATGACTTTATAGAATATGGTTTTCAGTAAATTTACTTTCATAAATATTTCTAGTGAGGACATGTATAGTCAGTCTTTAAACTCCCTTGTCTTATATAATGTGTTATATGTATATATGCCTGATATTATTTCTCTTGCCTCAGTAAGGCAATAAACTTTGAGTTTGTTTTTTACATGTAAAGAGGCATTTAATATTATAAGTTATTTGTGCTGAAAGTGATCCTCATGATCATTTAACTTCATTGTATTATTGAAAAATACATTTCAGTTATCCACAAGATGACAGGCATTATAAATACAAAGAATGATCCACTGAAATCCTATGGAGTTTGCAGGAAAACCATAAGAAAAATAAGACCAAATGTTGTGAAGTGAATTATTAGAACCCGAACCCACCTCCAGTGTATTGGACTTTCCACGGCCTCCTTACTGCTGCGTACAACTGCCTGAATCCAAAATGCAACTGTGTCCGAGGAAGACAAACCAAAACCATCCGAAAACGTGGACTTATCGAGACACATAATTATTAATCTGTTATAAACAAAAATTATTCACTAACATTGACTTACTGTCGATGTTGTCTGCACTGCCAAGTTAGAACAAGATATATCTAATCAGTAACTGTGCATAAGAATCTGCTGTTGCCTACAGAGTCATTTTTTAATGTAAGTTAGTAGTTTCCAAACTGGAGGTGCACATGATGATGTCTAAGAAAGCATAATGAAAATCATCTACCTCTATTCATGTTATCTAAAGTATAATAAATCAAATATCTCTAATAATTAGTATTTATTGACACTGTCAACCTCATTCATTCCTGTGTTGTTGTTTTGTTTTGTTTTGTTTTTTTGCAACCCATACTACACCTGTTATTGTTCCCTTCCTCCAGGTTAAATAAAATATTTAGTGAATCTGTTTGTGGACTCACGCTTTACCGTAACCAACATATACTGTTACTGCCATGGGGGTGCTTCTGACTCTCCTCTCTCTGTCAAAAAGAAAAACACTGAGGAAAAATGTGTTTCTTCTCCTTTTTCTCCCCTCTTAAACATACGATAGTAGGCTTCAGATGAATTTTTTATTTTCTGTCATAATACAGGCCATGAAGAGTTTGAGTAAAGTAATTGATCTGAAAGTGAGGCCCCATCTGTTAACTTCTCACATAGGACGTTAATCTTCAAAGCTGAAAATTCTTACGGATGGATATATAACTATCCTGAGATACACGTGAGTGTTCGGAAATTGAATAAAGTAATTTATCTAAAAGAAATGACTGGAAATATGGGGATATTTAAGAAAATGTGGTGTTTTTATAATAAATGTTCAATAACAACATTAAATTGTTTAGAAATGTATATTAAGCTACCTAACTTGAAAATACACATTGAAAAAAGCTTACCTAAAATTTGTCATATGATATATTCAAAATTTTAATCAAGATTAAAAATAATTTATATTCACAAAACTAAAGTATGAAATCATATTACTTATAATAGTCCTTTTGAATTGCAGTTATTTGGAGAGTACTGTAAGAGCCCACATTTGTGTGTATCCTCATAAGACCAGGACCACTGCGACCTCAACTTTGTTCTATTTTTAAGTATTTGGTTTTACACTAGATCTGTTATCCATTTTTGTTTCTTAAAATAAAGTTTTCCTTTAATTTAAAGCCAATATGTAGTAGAGGAGGGTCTACCAGATTTAAATAATTACCTGAATACCTTTTGTATTGAAAGTTTAAGATAAATAGGTATTTGACATACTTAGCACATATAATAAATGGGTCATGATGATATTTATTACTCAGATGTACATGTTGTAGTTACAAATGTACATTTAAAAATTCACATAGATTGTTGCAAAGAAAATACTTTAAAAACACATCAATAAAATGTAAATTGGGTCTTTACTCCATTTCTCTTGGAAAGAACTATTATTGAATTTCTTGGCTATTTGAGAAGAATATGCTTTCAGCATTATTTCGTATTTCTATTTTGTGTCTCAATTTTTTACATTTTGGTGTGAAATTCATTATTCAAAAATGCTAATATATTTTGAAGTAAGACGCCTGCCCTAAATAGCACAGACTGCTAGATTCCATGTCCAGCATGTGCTTCCTGAAGGTTTCTTGGTAAACAGCATTGTCCTCCAGTGGAACTTTAGGGGCAGGCTGCTGGGAAGTTCCTTTGGCTTTGCTGGAGAGGCCCTCATTAACCGTGGTTATGCTGCTCACCTTGGCAGTCACTACACGGTGTTGAGACCTCAAAAATGATGCCTGCTTGTCCAACATTAATCTTTGTGATAATTACTTTGACATTCATATTTGGAACCACTCTCGTTTTCTTTATTCACGGCATATCAACACCATGTTGGGTAACCCACAGCAAGCAATTTCAGGAGCCGTTCTCATTTGCATCTCCCTCAAGCTTGCTTAGATTTATTGCAGCCTATACCTCTGTCATGCTCCCAAGGCCCCCCACACTTGTTACTGGGACTGCTCACCTGTCTCAAGATCCTTGGATGTTTCCCAAGGGTCTCAGAATGATATTTTGGTATTTCACCTATTCTATATCAAAACCAGGCCATCGTAAATATGTTCAGAGCTAGATAAAATGCACCTAGCCATTTCCAGGTGACATCATAAAGTACAAATGGAAACACCTGTCCATTAGTTTATTGACTATATACAAAAGAATTTATGTATGAACAGAAATAATAACGTATTTATTTTGATCGAGTAATTGCAGAAAGTTCTCTAAATTATCAAAGTTCCTTACTCCATGCAAAGGAAGTACAGTTAATACATAAAATTTTAACTTCTTTTTCAGCTTGAAGTATTAATAAGACGATGATGGTTCCGGAAGTAAGCACTTATTCATTGCGATGTCCCAAATTGTTTACACTCTCAAAGTTCACAAACTTTGCATCAATTTTCATTACTTATAATTTGAAATAATTAGGAGCTATATGAAGGTGAAACAGAGCCTCATCGTACTTTTTTATCATTTATTGCATTTATTGTATTTACTGTCTTCTCTTTTTCAATTATTTACTCTCATGTAATGTATTTGCTGTGTTCTACCTAGAAATCTCTTCCTCCAGGTTATCTTTCTCCCTACTGTGCAACTACTCTTCCCCTGAAATAATTTTCATATTTACATCTGATAATGAGAGCAAGTAGAGTAAACACATTATACAAAACATGAATGTTAAACTTTATGGTCTCAGAAATTATGAGCAAGCCTTTCACTTTACATGGGGTTGAGTTTTAAACCCAGATTGATTTGAAATGCTTTTTCAGGGAAGTATTTTAATGGGAGCACACCCAGATCAGGTGGAGAGTTCAAAGTACTGTCTACCCAAATGACTGTGTCAGAAACAGAGAAGGTGTGACTATGTCCACATGAGAATTTTTTCATCTTCACTGAACCTGGAAATATGAAGACAGAGAAGTGTAATTCTAAGAAAATATGTATGGCGTGCTCTGTCCATTTTTCTTCACATTTCACCACAAAATTTTTGTAGGTTAAGTTCCAACTCATACAACCTGTCATTTCAAGTTAGACTGTAGGAAATGTTCCCAATTCACTTGTGTATAATTTGTATGTCTATTTCCCAGAGATATACTGGAAATTATTTTAAAAGAATAAAGTTTGAGAGGCATTATGCATTTCCTAAGTTTTATACCCTTAGGTCATTGTACTGATTGCTAAAAAAAAATGCACTGCAAAAAAATATTAATACAGAAGCAAGTAAAGTATAACCATTGGTGCCACACTGCCTAGATTTATATCCCAGCTCCAGCACTGTCTGTAGCAAGTAATTCACCATTTGCAAAATCAGATAATAATAACATTTATCTGTGCATTGTTTTTGAGAATAAAGTCCTTAGTATAACGTAAGCTCCGCAGAAGTAGGCCTGGCTTAGAGCAAGGATAGATCCATTAGTCTGTACAACTCTTTGGGGACCATTCATGTTGAATATGCTCTGATAAGTGCCAGCTGGGACACAGCATAGTTTGTGAGCAGAGCCCCTTGACACTGCTGCAGTCTTGTGTAACACAATTAAATTAGCTGCAATTACTGTGTGATTTGGGCAAGGATGCCTGTATTCTCACTTTGTCTAGGACAGTCTCAGTTTGTATACCTTCCTGGAAAAAAATATTAATAACAACCTCTTTCATCCTTAGAATCCATTTATTTAAGCCTATTTAGAAGACATTTTCTAGTTCATATGTTTAATGAAGAGTATTTTACTCTTATTTAAATTTTAATATCTATGGGTTCAGACTCTATTAATTTTACATGACCTATTATACAAAGTGGGTATTTTTCCCCATTGTTGTTACTTTTTGTCTTCCAAATGATTCATATTTTTATTTTGTGAGACTCTCGATAGTTATTTTGACATGATCTTCTCAGAATTAATCAACTCGATATACCACATAAAACACTCATTTCTAGATAATTGAAGAATGCACACTGCACACTTCCTCAGCATTTCCCAAAGGTTTCAGATTATCTCCTCCATGAAGAGTGATACTTGCCTGGAAGATTTAGTTGAAATATAAGGGATGTGGGGCATTTATAAGAAACCCAGTAACACAACTCATCACATTTTCTTTAAATTATACAATTAGAAGAAAAATAGAGAGCAGCAAAAATATTAAATAACAAATTTATCTAAAACTACTGAACAATATTATTTCACTTTTTAAAAGAAAATCTAGAGCTTGTTTTTCTGAATATATATCAGATTTTACATATAATTCTGAACAAAGTGTTTAAAAATAATATTTTCATTTAATTTCTGGTAACCATTAGTGACAAATTTGACATGAATAGGTAGCAATGAGCACTTCTAAAACCATGTGTGTGCGTCGATGCGTGAATGTATGTGTGTCACTCACTCATTGTCAAGGTCACCTTTCTCACTATTACCTCAAATTTTGTTAATTTTATTTCGTCAAATTGTATGTCAGGTATCATTGCTCTTAAAATTTAACATTTTATTCTTTTTAAGTGTGTTATGTTGAAACACACAATTTTCTTCTGAAAAAAATTTCAAAATCAATTGGACTTCTCCATCAATGTTTTAAAAGTAATCATAAAGTTTTCTTCAAGAGTCCATAGTTGTTGTTCCACCAGTCTGCATTTTTCTTTAAAGATTTTATTTATTTATTTTTAGACAGAAGGGAAGGGAGGGAGAAAGAGGGAGAGAAACATCAATGTGTGGTTGCCTCTCATATGGCCCTCACTGGGGACCTGGCCTGCAACCCAGGCATGTGCCCTGACTGGGAATCGAACTGGCGACCCTTTGGTTCGCAGCCTGCGCTCAGTCCACTGAGCTACACCAACCAGGGCTCCACCAGTCTGCATTTTTAAAATAGGAATTTAATTCTCTAAAGTTAGATTTTTTTTCCTCCCTATGAATCCATGTCTTTCATTAGCGTATGTTAGCCCATGTTCATGGTCCTGTCAATTTCCAATTAAATTAATTCATGCATTTAAAATTACTTAAGTTATTTTATTTTTGAGGACAATGGTTCAAAAAATCTGAAAATGAAAGTCACTTGTAAGTTTCTTTAGCACATGTGATTTTTACATTAAAAAATAAAGCAGCTTTAATGAGATACAATTAATACATAAAAATTGTACATATTTAATGAATAAAATTTGATGTCTTTGGACGTATGCATTTGCTCTAGAAACTATAACCACAGTTAAGGTAATAAATACCTCCCTCACCTCCAAAAGTTTCTTCTTATTACTTAGTTGTTTTTATTTTTCTTGTGGTAACAACACTTAATATGTGGGCTACATTCCTCACAAACATTTTAGTGCAAAAAAATAGTATTGTTAACTATAGATGCTATAGTTTACAGCAGATGTTTAAAACTTACTCATTTTGTATAACTGAAACTTAGAGAAAGTCCCCATCTCCCCCTCTCCCAGCCCCTGGAAACCACCATTTTGCTTCCTGCTTCCATGAGTTTGACTGCTTTAGATAATTTATATAAGCTGAATCACGCAGTAGTTTTTCTTCTGTGACTAAGTTCTTTAACTTAGCATAACCCTCCAGATTCATTCATGTTGTCTCATATGGCAAGATTTCCTTATTTTTTAAGATTAAAAAAAAATTTGTATGTGCATACAATTGGGTATATAGCCAAAAAAATGAAAATGAGAATTTTGAATATATATATATATTCAAAAGCTTCCATGTTCACTGCAGCTTTGTTCACCATAGCCAAGATATGGAAACAACCTAAATGTCCATTGGTGAATGAATGGATAGAGTACCTGAACTGTTGACAATATTCTCAGGACAACCAACACTTCTGTATGAAATATAGCAGTGCCTACACTGGATCTGTCTTCTTACATCAAAGCTGAGTAGAGGTGAGTTTAGCCACCTTGATTCTATTGTATTCAGTAAGTTGATGTATTTATTTATGGAATTAATCAGACCCATAAGATAATGTGTACATGTATGAGCATCTTAGTGACTGAAACCATGGTTTATTTGCATATCAGTGTTTTGTGATTGACGGTGTACGTAAATGCCTCCCTTTTCTCATTGTACCAGCACCATCACTGCATGCACTTATGCAACTTTCCAAAATATCTCATTTTTTAAGGTCTTCATTTATCACTTCAAAGTTAGTTTGGGCATATTTTTACTGAACACACACATTTATTTTAAATATTTCTCTTCAGGGATTCTATGTAGTGAGATTAACTGTGCACAAGGACTAACATCTTTAAATTCCAATATACAATAGATACTTATGTCTAAAGATCATCTGGCTTTATGTGGGCTTTGTCATCTGATATGTTGTCACTTCCTGTCATAAGAGTTTGTTTCAACAGTAACAATTTTATTTTTTTGCTAAATTCATATAAAACATAGCATTAAAAATTGCAAGTCAATTGGGAAAATAAGCAATTTTACAACTATGTGGGTATTTTGAATTTAACTGATTGCAGTATTTTCTAAACAGTTTGTTGAGTTGATCTCAAAATGTAGTAACTGATCTCACAGAAGCATAAACACTTCTTAATTTGAAATTACAAAAGAAAACTGAAATGAGTTCAACTTCTTTTTTGGGGGGGTAAGGTTCTGGTAGACTGATTGCCACCATTGTATTATTTCATAATATTTTCATGTAGATAGAACTCCTACACTAAAGAAGAGAAGCATACAGAAAAATTTAAACTAAATTTGAGATAATCCTCATATAATGACCATTATCCTAGTGTGCAATATAGGAAATATATTAATTTTCATTCAATTCAAAACTATAATTATATTTAAAATAACATAAATTTATGCTCACATAATATCTGCTTTTTGATAAACTAATTTTCTTAAGTTGCAAAGGTTGTTTTTGTGAATTATTAAGTTTAATCATTTTTAATTATTATTTTTATAAACTCCATGCGGTGTTTTGGCAAACAAGCAATAATTGATCGCATAATCTCACCATGCTCAAGAATTTAAGTTACTGTTAACATCAAAAGCCAAAAATCAACCAGCAGCACCATAACTAATTATATTCTGTATCAAAATATCTAATATCAAATATAACCACTAGTGCTGTTAATAAAGGTATAAACATACATTCTTTACATAAATATTGCGGAAATTTTGGAATGACTTAAATCAAAATATGTACTAGACATTTTACATGCATAAGAAAATGAACATTGCTATCTAACTCACATTCAAAGTAATGATCACGCTTTCTTCGTGTTTCAAGAAAAAGGTCAAATTCAGGTCTTATGAGCTCCTAGACCAGAACATTCAGACTCCTGGGGCTATGCATTAAATCTTTTATTACCAGATAAAAAATATTAAATATAAAATGTTATAGAATGATTCATACAAATATTTTCCTAATATTATTACAACTATTAGAAAATTTTCAGTGCTTAAAATGATTTTAAATATTTTATTACTATAAAAATTTATAAACATTTATATTTCATTTCACATTATATCAATTTGTAGCTCACCTCAAGGTCATATAATACTCAGTTTTGAAGCTTTTTATTACATATAACTTGACACAGGTAAGAAGTAACTTAAAAGAAAAAATGGTAAATCTTTACAAGTAAGATATTTTAAGTATTGTATGGAGATTTTTAGTATACACAGATATTCTCAACAAATCATCTCTCACTGCTCTTTTGACCAGAATTTTAATAAAGATATATTTGTTTTGAGGATAAGTGTCCATCATTGAACAGGAAAGCTTAACAGAATATAAAATATCTTTGAAATATGTTAATTATAACATTATTAAAAATATGTTTATCCAGTTTCAATATGGACAACGTGTTTCCATAAAAATCAACATATTTGAGCTCCCCAAAATCTTGTGAGGCAGGTCTTATACAGAAGAGGAGTAGACTCAGAGTAATTAAAAGAATTTCACTGAATTACATAGCTCATGAGATGAGAATATACTCTGAATTTTTTAAGGTGCCTGAATTTCACATAACCTCCCATTTTTCAAATGTAGCTTGATGGATGAGATAAATTCTCAATAAACTTAAGTAGCAGCAGCTATTAACTATGGAGAATTCTAAAAGTGTTTTTTGTTTACCTTAAGCTAAACATGGGAAAGGTATTTGGATTAAATTTGGATAATACATTTTCTAATAGAAAATAGTAAAAAATAATAAAGAGATGTCACCTTTTCTCACTAGGTTT
>PVJI01024267.1:0-22205 GCA_004026765.1 Micronycteris hirsuta
ATATATATATAAATATATATATTTATTTATTTCACTTTGTATATAGCCTTCACTTCTTTCTTCACTTTGCATCTGTACTCAGTCATTTCTGTGAGAACCCTGATTACCAGTGTTTTGAACTCTGCATCTGATAGGGTGACTATCTCCTCATTGCTTAGTTCTTTTTCTGGAGTTTTAATCTGTTCTTTCATTTGGGCCATATTTCTTCGTCTCAGTGCACCTGCTACTTTGTTGGGGGGAGCATTAGGTATTTGTCAGGGTGGGACAACCCACTTTGCTGCATTGTGGTGCCACATGTGGGGTAGGGGTCAGAGAGGGAACAATGCCACTTGCTTGGCTCTTGCCCCACTTTCCATTACTTCCCCTGCTCCCCCTAAGCTACCACATTCTGGTGCTGATTACCAGGTGGGTGGGTTTGTGCATGTTCTAAGACTCCATGTGTCCCTCCAACAGATTTTCCTATGAGACTGGGGGTTTCTCCCATTGCTGCAATCCCCACAGGTTTTTACAACCAGAGTTTTGGAGGCTTTACTTCCCTGTGCTGGAGCCCTGGGTTGTGTGGTCTGTCTTGGTCCCCAGTTGTTCCTCCTGGTTTATTGGCATGCAAATGTGGGACTGCCCTGTCTGCCAGCTACCGCCTCCCCTACCCGGTCTAACCACTGCCTTGCTATATGTCCTCTCTGCCCTGGCTATCTATCTGTGTCCCTCCTACCAGTCTGGATGAATGTTTCTTCTTTAACTCCTTGGTTATCAGGCTTCCATACAGTTCACTTTTCTGGCAGTTCTCATTGTTTTTTTTTTTTTTTAATTGGTTGTTGTCCTTATTTAGGTTGTGCGAGGAGGCAATGCACATCTACCTAAACCTCCATCTTGGCTATAAGTCCAATTTTATCGTTAAAAAGATTTGTTCTAAGGTTTATAGTAGAAGAAGTATGTAATGCTTTTAGGCCAACTTAAATTTGAAAAATACAATAATATAGCAAAATAATTAATATATAGAAAACTTATAACACCACAATAATTTTAATTAGGCAACTCCTTGGGTGACATTTAATAGATAACAGAAAACCTATTTAGACTATACATGAAATTCTACTATACAATTGGTACTCTTTAGTTTTAGGTAAGAAATCCTATTAACATACAAATTACTCAACAATATTTTTATACCTTGCCATTCACATAATCCTAGAACAATTATATGAAATAGATATAAATTGTATTCACTTAAAGATTTAGGGACAGAGACTCAGAAAAGTTAAGGGCTAATAATTAATATGTCCAGGATTTCAACCCATATCTACTGTCTGAGATCTACCAGTCTCACATAGCTGCCAGCTTTAAAGAATTCATAGCCCTGCAGAATAGAAGGCCATGCAATTCAAGGTCGACATGCTAAGCTAGAGTTAAAAACTGGTTTGGGAATATAGATGACAATGATATTGAGGCTTAATGACCATGTCAGGAGAGGCCCCATGAAGGAGACATTTCAAATAACTCTTGAATGATTAGCAAATTCTGGGGAAGTTCATGTAGCATTTTCTATGCAAGTGAGCCCTTTGCCATAACATCTTGGGATGTGTCTGTCCTGTTTTGTCTCAAAAGCACTTGTAAGTGTCTTCCCTTTGTCAGGGGCCACAGTGCTGCACCACCCCGGGCACCGTTCGGGCGGTGCAACCCCAGGGGACGGGCGGTGCTCACTCACAGTACGCATGGTAAGAGTTGCACTGCAGGGGCGCTTTTCTCTTTATTCTTGTTTCCGGCCTTGTCTTGCAGCTCTCTTCCCTCCGTTTCCCTGGTTACCCTGGGAGCATTGCCCCCAAGCGGAAGGCCGCGGCTGGGTCCTCTGTACTCCTTTGCCTGTACTCTCACCTGGTGTCAAAACAGAAATAGAAGAAAGTGCATATCCATATGTGACCAGATGGTCCCTGTTATGAATAAGAAAAATTATGTAACAGAATTGAAGGCATATAGTAAAAATTACTTATAATCCTACCACTTTTTAATTTTTTACATATTACTATAATCAATGGTAATTGGTTTGTTTCTATAATTTTCCTTCATTATTCAGAGGTCCTGAGGTAATTTATATTTATATATATATATATATGTATATATATATATACACACATACATACACATACATATATATAAATATATGTATGTATATATACCTACACATGGACAGTTTTATATTGAGAGAGTAAGAATTGAAGGGAAAACAATGACATAGCAAACTACACTTGTTTAACTATGTATTAACTTTATTAAGTAGCTGTTTTAACATTAGAGATAGAGAGATATACTTTGAAACTTAGTTCTGTATGTCATCAATAGGATATTTGAATTCTCTTGGAGCCATAGCTTTCGTGTCTTTAAAATGAGCATAATTATAACTTATAGAGGGTATGAATTATGAGATCTACATCTAAATTGAATAACATAATAGTAGGCACTCAGTAAATCATAAAAAATAGTTTTGTTATAATGAACAGTAATAACACAAAACAATGACAACATCTGTCTACTTTCTGCCCAGAGAGTCATTTGCTTGCCAGATAGACCTCAGGCAGGTGCTCTGGTTCCAGTCCGTGTCCCATCCCCGACCCTGATCCTGGTTCGCTCATCTGTAACAATGTCCCATAGACAGAGTATTAATAAACATACAGGCCCTTCCCATATTGGCCTTTCTTGGATGCTATGCTATACCTGCTCACCTGGTAATCACCTCTATCACACTTTTTGACTGCCCACCCCTCCCCCACTATCTCCTTTAGACCATGCTTCAGAGGTACTTCATAGTCGTTAGAGAAGAGAAGGCAACTGCCCTGAATAGGGAGCTCTCTACCTGCTTGCTATTGCTATTGATGTATTCTGACATTTTCATTTTGAAATGTGAGTTATTCCAGGTAAGTTGAGATAAGCCACTGTGAACTTTATTTGATCCTTTAGAAAACCATGGTGTTTGGAGCAGAAAGCCACCACAGTGATGCAAACCCATCTGGCATGTGGAGAGAAAATAGAAGTGATTTGTAAATGCTAAAACATCCATTTGGGAGAAGAGTATCAAGAGACTCAACAAAGGTTATTTTGGGAACCATCTCTGTTTTTCTTCATGAGCATTTCAGAGAAGGACATAAATTGGGTATTAATTATGTTCTGTGTACAGGCTAAATTGACCTAGACAACAAAGGGCAGGAAGGGGAACTATGATCTGGGAGAAGAAAAGACATATTAAAGCTTAATTTAACTGAGAGCTCAAGGATGTTGAGTATTATTACTCAGAAACACAAGGTACAAAGCATTATTTTCCTTATGCTTTTTGCTTCTTAGTTACTTTACCTTTGTTTCTTTTCTAAGAACTAAAAGGTGTTATCCAGGTTAGGTCAAAGGCTCCCAATGATGAATCGTTTCTCTTTGTTTTATGTTATTGTACTCATTTAGCTTCTTAACTTCCCCGGGTCAGGTCCGGGCATAAAAGGGGGTAGTAGTAATAGGCAGGCAGGCATATTTCCTGTGCAAAATGCCTTTTCTTATGGTGTATCTTCTCAAGATGACATTCCTTTCTCATACATAAATACAGTTTAAGTAAATCTATCAAAATAAATAAATAACCATTTCTCAAGGATCTTCCAGTCTTCCATTGGAGATTAAAACGAATGCATAGCTTTCAGAGTGCTAGTCAACATACAGCCATTCATGCGAATCATGAGCCGGTGAGGGTGCAAAAGGAGGCGATGATAAGAGATTCGCCGATATCTGAGTTCAGCATGTCTGTCTATTGTATTAAGCCTTACTTGAAATCACTTATGATCACATTGCCCTCTTTTTCTGAACTGTTTTTTACTTTCTAAATTATTTTTCTTTCTCCATCTGATAAATCCCCTCTGCTGCCCCCCATAGATAATAAAGTTCTTAGAATTGACTACAATATCTCTTTACATAAATATCAACAACTGACAAGCACCCAGGTAGTTAGAATTCTCAAAGTGAAATATATAAAGCATTAGATTTGTTTCTCCCATTTCTTTGAGCATTAGGTGGAGAAAAATGGTCATAACTTCCGTTTGTATGTTAGGAAATGGCCTTTCTGAGAGGCTATGGCTTGTGCATGGAATTCAGAAATAAACATGGATCTCTCCTGATCTCACTCCTTTGCCCAGCCCCTTTTTTGGGGGGGTATTTCACCCTGTACTCATGATGAGTCATTGGCTCCTGATACAAACACATATAAAGGGTTAAAGTGCCATTTAGACTGACTAGGCTTTCTGAAAGTCTTTGAGTGGCCCATATCTATTAGTTCTAGCATAGCTTCTGAGGCCAATAAAAGTGTTTACTGAAAAATATCTTAGCTCCTAGCCTATGTTTTCCATAGAGTTCTCAGCCTTTAAAGAGAGTAATTAATTGCCTATAGAACTTACACATACCATATCCAGGGCCGATGCTCAGAGCTTTTGATTTAGTGGAGTAGGGAAGAGCACCTAAATGTGAATTTCTGAAAAGCTCCCAGTTGGTGCCAATCCTACTGGTGTGAGGACCTCACATTGAGTCCCACCAGAGCTTATGAGGAGAAATATGTAGCTATTCTGGTTTTCCCCACTCAGAGTCTTAACAGCAACAAGAGGAGGTACACAACACACTCCAAACCTTGCTACTCAAAGTATAGCAAGGTTCTAGACCTGCAGTAGCATCACCGAGAATTTTTCAAATACAGAGACTCAGATTCCACCCCAGACCTGAATCCAATTCTGCTTTTTAACAAAATCTCTAAGTAGTTTATACACTCAGTAGAATTTCAGGAACACTAGTGAAGCATAGAATAGCCTAGTCATGTGTTGAGGTGGAGTTAGTTCTCCTCTCCTTTTTCCTTTCCCATTGCGGATGGACCCTGTCTCCTCCTGTTCGAGAAGCTGCATCCTAGGATGTGTAGTGGCACCTTATAGTTCAGATTTACTCACATGATGAGGTTGGTACAGAACTGTAAGAATGTTTTGGGAAATCCCACATAGTTTTCTTTGTTAAAATACTTTCTGTTAAGTTTCTATTTACACATGAATTCTTGGTTTTAAGCAACAAAAAAAGCAAACATCTTAGACAAAAAAGAACTGACCAGAAGAATAATGGATAGTCCATGGAATCTCGGAAAATGATCTAAAAGGCAGGGCTTTAGCTGGATCACTGGGATTCATCAAGCCAATGGCTAAAACGCCTTCAGAATGCTCATTGTTGCGTCCCTCTGCCTGTCTACCGGAGTCTCTCAGAGACACTACTTGCACATCTTCCCGCCTCGCCATTGTGGAGGGTCTGGAACCATTCTCTTAGTTACAGATAAAAAATTTTAAAGTGGGATTTCAGTTGCCCTGACTTGAGTCTTATTTCCACAATTGGACCAATCAACTCTGAGATAAGACCCCTTGATGACTAGTCTCCGCAGAATAATCTAGATGAGACTTCAGAGAAGTGGGAAAAGTAGGGAAGTTCAGAGTTTTCCATGTTAGAAAAGTCTATGTATGTCAGTATATGCTATTAACAACTTTTCAGTGTCTCGACCAGGCTTATTTCTCTTTTGCTTCATGGTTCAACTGAGTGGTAGGTAGCCTTCTTCTTCTTCTTCTTCTTTTTTTAATAGTTTATTTTTATTGTGCTTTTTTCCATTAAAATTTATTTCCCATTTACCCTTTTCTACCTCCCCCTACCCCCTCCATTGCCCCCACAATTACAACACTGTTGTCCATGTCTATAAGTTCTTTGATCTTTTTTGCTTGATCCCTCTACCCCCATACCAAGAACTGTCACCCTGCTCTCTGTGAGTTTGCCTCTATCTTGCTTGTAACAATTTGTTCCTTAGTTTCCACATATGAGTGAAAGCTATAGCATTTGGCTTTTTCTGATTGGCTTATTTTACTTAGCGTAATGTTCTTCAGGTCCATCCATATTGTCACAAAGTGTAAAAGTTTCTTCTTTTTTACAGCCGAGTATAATTCCATTGTGAAAATGTACCATAGATATTTTATCTACTCATCTACTAATGGACTACTTACAAATATTGGCTATTGTAAATAAAGCTACAATGAACATTGGGTATATATTCTTTTGAATTAGTGTTTTGGGTTGCTTTGAATAAATTTCCAGAAATGGAATCGCTGGGTCATAAAGCAGATCCATTTTTACGTTTTTAAGGCATCTGCATACTGCTTTCCACTGTTGCTGCACCAGTCTGCACCCCTGCCAACAGTGCACGAGGGCTCCCTTTCTCCACAGCCTCACCAGCGTGTGCCGTTTGTTGATTTGTTGATGATGGCCATTCTGACAGGTGTGAGGCTATATTTCATTGTGGTTTTAATTTGCATCTCTCTGAAGATTAGTCATGTTTGGCACCTTTTCATATGTCATATGTCCTCTTTGGAGAAGTGTCTATTCAGATCCTTTGCCCATTTTTTGATGGGATTGTTTTTTGTTGTTGCCATTTGAGTTCTTTATAAATTTTTGATATTAACCACTTTTCAGATGTATCAGCAAAAATGTTTTCTCATTTTGTTGATGATTTCCTTTGCCATGCAAAAACTTTTTAGTTTGCTGTATTCCCATTTGTTTATTACTTCTTTCATTTACCTCGCCTGGGAAGATATATCAGAAAAAAATATTGTTAAAAACAATGTCTGAAATTTTACTGCCTATGTTTCCTTCTAGTATTTTTATGGTTTTGAGTCTAACATTTAAGTATTTAATCCATTTTGAATTTATTCTTGTGTGTTATTCCAAAAATGTATATGGCAGGTAGACTTCCATGCAGTGGCACTTCTGAATTATTCACTGCATTTGCTGCATGAGAGAAATTGTAGAAGAACTCTTGAGAGATTTTAGGGGTCAAGACTGGAAACGGTAAACACTTCCATCCATATTCTAGCATTCAGAGAATAGGGCTATATCTAAATGTAGAATGTGGGCCAGAGAGGAAAGGAATCAGGATTGGTGAGCATTTTCTTTGCCATGAATTTGTATACATGAATGTATATAAGAACATGAAATCCACATGAATATTGTACTTCTAATTTCAAATAAAAGTTGACCTTATTAAAAGATTAAGCTGGGGCATATTAAAAATATGAAGGTAATTTGTACAGAAATGAATTCCTGTCAGGCAGCAACAAACCAGAAGTGTTTAGAACTACTCCACTGAAAAGAAATAGGGGAAAGACTTACTTTGGAAGAGGCAAAAACAGAGCAGGGAAATAATTTGATTGGCTATAACTTAAGTGGTAACATTATTGGAAAGCCTAATTGGCTGTTTTTGATTGGTTGTTTATTTTTTTTTATTTCAGTTTTCTAACCTTGAGGGACTGAAGGCTTAGGTTTTGTTTTGCTTATGTAATCAACTAGACATTGAAGTCTCCTCAGTCTAGTGAGCTTCTCGTGTGATTAACTGAACTTTGTTGTGTATTATATGTATTGTATGTAGCATAGACAGTTACACTGTGCAAAACCTTCCATCAGACAGCAGACTCAGGAGATGCTACGCACATTGCCTACAGTATCTCAAGACTGTGAAGGAAGACCACGTTTTCTTCTGTCAGACTACGGATGAGGTACTCAGAGTAATGCAGAATCCTCAGTCTACCCTCGTAGGCATTACTAAAGACCCTCTCTATGTTGGCTGAGCCTGGGGATGATGAACTTCTTTCAATAATTACTTTTTTAAAAATAAAACCATATGTGTTTACACTTTATGTGTACTGCAACTCTTCTATTTTAAGGTGCCATTCAATGCAGAACACTTATCCTGAAGGAAACATCATTTTTTCTGTATTTTCCCATTTATAGCTTCATTTATTCGGTAATGTATGGCCCAATTGTGCTTTCTTTAAAAAAAATAAAATAAAGATTAAGAGAAAGTCCTAAAAATTCTATGAAAGTTTTAGGCATTCACTTGAAATGTCAGAAACACCAAACATCAGCCGGTACATCTAATAACTCAGAAGGCTCTTGTTTACTCTAAGTAATTACCTGAAAACTCAGTAAAGTTCAACATTTTAGCAGTAAGCTACCAAGCCGTAGAACCTCATTATTTGACAACTTATTCAAAGAATGATATTTGGTCAAAAAAGACGTACTTTGAGGATATTCACTGCTCATTGCAGCAGTATCATATTTATATATGATATAAAAATTGTGTTTAGCTTGATATTTAGGCTACTGTTATGCTGACAGTTTATTTATTTATTTATTTATTTTGTTTTTTTCTTTTTCCTTTCTTTGGTTACTGAAAACGTGAATGTTTTAGGTAATTTTGGTACATGTTAATTTGTCTCTGGACATAGTGCATTTTTATAACCTCCAGGACACTCACAAAGAATATCAAAGATGAGCTCTAGTCTCAGGGTGCTAACTAGCTATGAAAAAAGAAATATACAAAAACAAATAATATATTTACCTTTAAAATGAAGAACGTAAGAGTCTTCTGTAAATTAAAAAACAAACAAGCATTTACCAATTACGCACTGAATTTACAAAATGATCCTTGGGATCACTGATATTTAAATGCACCTCCGGGTTGTCTCGTTATCTCAGAAACATAGTAAATGTAGCAAATTTTGCAGCAAAAAACAAAGCCAGCCCTTGTAGAGCTAGATAATTGGGGGCAAAGAGTCCATAAGCTATTAACAGTTCCTAGTGTTTAACCACATCTCAGTGTTACAGAGAAACAAATGTTACGGAATCAGCATTGTTTTTGTATCTGTTTAAACTAATGTGGAATACCTTTTTTGCTCTTCCTTGACCTATGCCTCTTACAGAATCTAATGGATTTTAATAAAACATGGGGTTTTAAAATTACTGAATTTATGGGTTCAGATGCTGCACATTTCTTCCCTTGGTAAGGCATATTAACCTGTAAGTGTGTATTCTGCCCATTTATTTTGAGAGATACTAAATGAATCAATATTACATCAATAATTCAAGGTATAATTTAGCAGCATAATTGTGTTTTATTGCGGTAATGTGTTCAGCTACTTTAGTCTAAAGCATATCTGTTGTGATGTACCAATGAGATAGGGTTCTTTTTTTTTTCTTAATTGATTTTTTAGAGAAAGAGAGGAAGATGGAGAGAGAGAGAAATTGATTGATTTGTGGTTCCATTTATTTATATGTTCATTTGTTGATTCTTGTATGGGAATTGAACCCACAACCCTGGCATATGGTGACAATGCCCTAACCAACTGACCTACCCAGCCAGGACTGTTGGACTCTTCTTATATACAAAGATTTGAAATTATTAATTATTTTTAAATCAGCAGAAATATAATAAATATAGGTTAAAAAACAGCACTGTAGAAAGAATGTCGAGACCACTTGATGGATTTAAAATTTTTTAAACATGTGAATTTTTTTCCCTTTACTACATAGCACAGATATCATTCTTCTTGAAATATTTGGATTTCCATTTGCCAGGCTTATATTTAATTTTGAGCCCTTGCCCCTGCACTTGTGACCTCACTAGCCTGGAGTGAATTTGAAATCACTGCCATAACAAAAATTATAAATATAGGTTAGAGAGATGTGATTTTCAAGGTACTTTTCCCTCTGCCATGCCCTAGCTCTCTGCAATAACCTAATATCTTTCATGGTGTGGCTCATTCTACCTTAGAGATGAGGGAGGTGAGGTGCAGTGATGCTGTTCTTTTTGTCCCGAAATTATAAGCCATCAAATAGGTGTCCAGAGTATAAACAAAGATCTCTGACTTTATGTCCTTAGATTTTTCTGTTTGTACCTTGTTGGTATTCTATATTCGAGCTGGCTGTATTTACAGAGTATATTTTGGCTTTTAGCTTTTGGCTTTCTATGATTATTTGATACAGGCACTGCGAAAATCCCGTGGGAATATTCCCATTTTGTAAAGGGCAAGTGAGTGCATAGAGCTTTTCTCTAAACTATTTAGATGCAGTACTTCATTTCACTATACCTGGTTGCCTTTTTTTTCTCTTTCATGAAAATATAGCATCATTTAGGACAGAATGTCTTCCCAAAAACCTCTGCCTTGGACTGGAGAGTCTATTTGACTAGGGTAGGTTTGAATATTATGCCATGGGCTTGATTTCTTCTCTGTTAGCTTTTGCCTTTCACTTTATGCATTTGTCTTCAGTTTCCTTGCCTCTTCATCGATGGGAATCATTGAAAATATCAAAGTATTAATTCAGGATGAAGTTTATATCAAAAGCTTACCATTTTAGATAAGTGATGTGCCTCAATTGACTTGTTTATTTTAATGTCTTTTGGAAAATTAATGAACATTCAAGAAGCTTTTACTAGAGCTTAAGACATGAATGTCACATGAGAGGTGATCCCCAAAATGTAATTTATTTATAAACAATTATAAATTGTGTACTTATTCTTACATGTTTAAACTGCAGTCACCTCCAAAGCACTCTCCATTTGATGCATACAACACCTACTGAGACTTTTTCCCACTGCTCAAAACAGTTTTTGAACTTGTTGATTTTGATGCCTTTTAGTGCTTCTGCTGTCTTTTGTTTCACCTCTTCCCCATCTGCAAAATATTTCCCTTTGAGGACATTTTTCATCTGGGGAAACAAAAAAAAAGTGTTGCTCAGAGCTAGATTGGGTGAATAGGGAGGGTGGGGCCTGGGGGTCATGCCATTTGTGTTCAAAAACTGCTGAACACTGAGCACACGGTGTGGGCAGGTGCGCTCGTAAATCACCCATCGTGAAATGGGCAAACGTATTGAAAGAGTCTTCACAAAAGACTTACTGAAGTCAAGTGCAGCCTCTGACAACACCAGCTGGGACACTGATACAGATGGGTTCCTAGAACACTCACCAAGCTGGGGAAGCCTGTACTACAAGGGACCCATCCTCCAGAGATAATTCTGGTTTTGTTTTGTTTTTTTTAAATTTTGGTCTCGCCTCATATTTTATTTTCCTATGGGATTGCAATAATGTTAATTTTCACTCTAGAAGGTAACACTGGACATTGCCATATACAAGACAGGTTTGGGGGTACGAAGAGTTAACAAAAATAGAGTTTATACTAAAACACAAGGTTCATATTTCTCTTTGCTTTGGGTGCCCCGTAAGTTCCTTACTCAGCCTGCTGTGGGAGAGGCGCTGTGTGTGAGGCACGGCAGTAAATGAGACAAGTGTGATCCTGGCCTTAATGAACTTAAAATCTAGCAATGATTGAATGAGCATATCACTGAGCAAATAGCACTCCCACAGATAATGTAGTTATTCTCGATTTATTCTAATACCCAAAGAATTTAATAGTCAAGGAGAGTTTATATATATCATTACCAATTTCAGGTATGAATGAACTGTTGTCCATTTCTCAGGGGCAATTCTTCACCTTCTCTCTCTGATTTTTGCAATAAACCCCTAAGACATGTAAGAAATAACATGTTTAGTTCTTGTTGCTTCGTCTTAACATTTAAAACAAATGTTTTTTTTAATATTGTCAAATTCATAAATATATTTTCTTGTTTCTTGAAAACAAATAGTGGGGAAATTTATGTTTTCTGAAAGAAAATATTTATATTGGAATATATTTACAATAGCTATCCTAAGTCTAAGATGCAGAAAAATAGGATTTTTTTTTTTACCTATAGCATTTACAGAATGAAGTTAGTTATATGAAAATATGATAAGAACTATCAAGCCTTTCAGAACAAAGTTTAGGTCTTGATCATTTTATCATTTTAATTTTCTTGACCTAAGAGGATGCCTAACAGGTACTCCTTATATATTTGATAAATATATTTAGAAGGATGTGGTCACAGTATAAAGAAAAAAAGCATAATTAAAGTATTTTTAGGTGGTATCTTCTTACTTTGATGATATAGCTTAAAAGTGCTAATTGAAAGGTGAACACTGGGTTTCTATCCATGTGCATCTAAAATCTGTGACTTTGCTAACATGTCCCATAACTTACCTTGAAGTACTGAGGAGGATTTTTACCTCATCCTGTGCTGGGCGCTGTGGTATGCTGCCCAGATCCCCCATTAAGAACGGAGGTATTTGTTGAGGTGTTGTCCCACGGTCACAAATTGTGGGCTGCCGGGAGTGGTGCACGCTACAATCTCACATGTAAGTCTTTTTCCAGAAATTGCTTTCACTCGAAGTGACTGGCATCAACTAAGTTTATGTCACTTCCTAGGGAAAACCTACATTTGATAACTCGTTGATTTGTGAAATACAAAAAGTCTTAATTCAAGATAACTTGGAAGTGCTATTCTGGCTCAAGAGTTTCCCATAGGATACGCTGAGGCCTCTGTTACAACTACATTTCAGTTCAACTTCTTGCCTCTGTCAAACTTGCTTCTGCACTAAAACTCTGGCACACAAATATCACCCTAATAGCCTATTTCCTAGAAAATGTGCTTTAGGATGACTGGTACTTCACATGCTCCTAGGAATCAGACTCTAAATGGGATTTTTTGAGTCAGTCATCCTCTAGGCAATTGGCAGTCCAGAGACAGGGCGCTCATAGCCCCTGGCATTGTTGAAACTGGAGAAGAACAGAGACTGGATTCCAAGAAAGGTAATACACTGGCTGCTACAGTAGCTCAGGACCTTTGGAAAGTTTGAGGGAGTAGTGATTATGAACACTACACAGTTGCATGGCTCTTGTGGGGTGCTATGGATAGATTAGGAAAGATAATGAAAAACTAGAGATTTTTAATCACCAACTAAAGGCAAACCATCAAAGTCAGAGGGCCTTCTTGGCTGAATTTATAAAGAGTCTCTCATATGCACCTGGAGGATAGAAAAAGCTGAGGATCATGTTCAGGACTCAATTATATGGGTCATAGAGCTTCAAAAATAATTAAATTCTCAAATCCAGCATGACTCCTCTGCCAAGGTCAGGACCTTGAATAGGGGGAAGTGAGACTCTGAAATTTAGCGTGAGAATATCTGGATAGATGCACTTCCAAACTTTAAATTTTCACATTCCAATGAAACTTCTGGGCCTGCAGAAATGGCCTGACCCTTTCGACTAAGGGCTAGTAGTCTCTCTTGCTTGAAGATAAAGGAGAGGTGTTTCCCTTGAAAAACAATAAGCACCCACTTCAGGATCTACCTCTGCCTCTATTCCTGGCTTCTAAACCAGTGACTAGTATGAAATTATAATATAATCTGACTAGAGAGGCGCTGTTTCTATAGAATAAAAATCATTTAAACACCTAAAGAGACCAAATATCTAACCAATGTATACTGGCAGGAGCTAGGAGACTGTGTGGATTCTGAGATGTTATACCCAGGGAAGGAAGAAATGTTAGTTGAGATTAAGGAAAGTTTATCTACCAATATTTATAAATATAACAGCATCCTTCCATGATATAAGATTGAACACATTGGCAAGGACTCTTGGAGATAGTCATGGGTCTAAGAAACTATGAATGCTCTTGGAAACTTGGAGAAAAGACAGTGAAGTAGAAATACCACATCAGGTGGTGGGAAAAATGATCAAATAGCTCAGAGCTATGTGCATACTAGAGTGAATAAAGATCACAGGGCTTGAAGACATCAAAGGAGGGCCTGGGGTAATTCCATTTAACAAAGCACTGAGGTCTGTCTTGATGAGGCATCAGCAACACTGAGAAGCTCATTGTTCACTCTCCCTTGTTGGGTAAGGTAAATGATGAGAAATACCATCCTCGATCTGGGTTTTCTGGTAGCCACAGGGATAATAGGCTCCTCAAAGAATAAAGGCCAGAGTGATGGCACTTAGAAGCAGGCAGGTGCAATCAAATGTTACATCTATGGCTCCTTGAAGGGTTGGGAGTGGTCTCCTGTACCAGCTCACAGAGGAGGTAAAAGAACACATTTTTTCACAGATGGGGTATCTCAGTATATGAGTGCTAGCCACAAATAGCTGCAGTATACCTCCAGTCAAGAGTGGCCCTGAAAGGCAGCCAGAGCGTCTTATAAGAAGGGTTGCTATGGTAGACCGCATTGCTCATTTCATTCAGAAGTTCTCATGACTGAAGAAAAGAATGCAGAGTGGGGCAAGAGCAAGCTATAGTTGTGAGTAGGGAATCAAATGCAGGTCCAGCTGCCGGCCGCAACAAAAGCCAAACTCTTGGACAGGTGCTGGTGAAAAAGAAAGTGATTTATTCAGATGCCAGCAACATGAGAAGATGGAGGACTATTGTCTCAAAGCCCATCTTAACATCTCAGTGGAGGCAGAGGATTTAATGAGGGAAAGCTAAAGCAGAACAAAGAGATCAAGGGGAAGGGGCTGAAAAGTTCTCTACTAGCACACATGGATCAGCACAGTCCATTCCAACAAGGACCTCAGAACTGGTCAAGTGATCCTCTGGTGTGCATCATCCTGATCTTTGTCATCTGGCTTTATGTCATCCCAGTCTTATGGTTGGAGGTCAGCAAATCTTCCAGAGCTGGGGTGACTGAAGGTCAGAGTCTATACCTTTTGAATTTAGTTCCTAGGAGTCTTACAGGGACATGCTGTTTATCTACACAGTACATATTTCAGAGTCAGCATTTATAGAAACAATTTCAAAAGAATGGTGGTGTTACAATTCCCTACTGTTAATATATACAAAACACAGAGTTTGTTTTTGTATTATTATCTATTAATTATTGCATTGTTTTCCATACAACCAACTATAAACCTACTTTTGGCCCACCTTTATGTTGAACAAGAGAAAATGATTTTATTGGTTGTCGAGGTGCTTTGAAGAAAATTGGAAGATAAAAACAAAAAAATTCTAAGGTAGATACCAGGAAAAGATACCAACAAAAATCTTAGAAAAACTATCCCCCCAAGGATGACCTTACTATATAAAGAAAGTAGATTCAATTCAAAAGACCATATGCACCCCAACGTTCATAGCAGCACAATTTACAATAGCCAAGTGTTGGAAGAAACCTAAGTGTCCCTCAGTGAATGAGTGGATGAAAGAATTATGGTACATGTACACAACGGAATACTATGCAGCAGAAAGAAAGAAGGAGCTCCTACCCTTTGCAACAGCTGGATGGATCTGGAGAGCATTATGCTAAGTGCTCTAAGTGCAGGCAGTGAAAGACAAATGAACAGAACAAACAAGCAAGCAAAATATAACCAGAGACATTGAAATAAAGAAAAAACTGACAGTAACCAGAGAGGAGGTGGGAGTGGATATCGGGGTGGGAGGTAAGGAGAAGGGCCATCAAGGAACATGTGTAAAGGACACGTGGACAAAGCCAAGGAGGGAGGTAGGACTGAAGGTTGGAGGTGGGGATGTATGGGGCAGGGTGGGAAAGGTGTGGGTGGGGAATGGAGAGAACTGTATAGGAACAACAATAAAAAATTAAAAATAAAGAAAGTAGATTCAAACAGAAAAAAACAGGTGGATTGTATTGAACACTGTGGTTCACCACCTAGAACCCACACAACACTAAGATATTTATGGGTCCATCTTCCTAGATTGTTGATGATTTATGTCTAGTAGTTTAAGAATTTCTTTCTGCCAAGAGGTAATGCTTTGCCAAATTCACCAACCCTTCCTGAGGGCACCCGTTCTCCTTGCTTTGATTCAGCTCCAGTCTGAAGGGCCAGCTCCCAGCTCTTTAGGATCAGCTAAAGTCTCTGTTGCAACTGTATCCCAGTTTAATGCCTCCCTTTGTTCAGTTCTGCCATTCTCCACCCCTTCACAAATATCATTTTCAGGAGTGCATCCCAATAATCCTCAAGCATAGAAATCTGAGAGCCTGAGTTTACTTTCTGGAGAATGTGATCAAAGACAGTTTCTTTTATAACTTGCTCCTGTCAATTTATTTAGTGCATGTGATAACGATCCCTCCCCCAAATGTCTACATCCCGATCCCCAGGACCTGTAAATGTGTTATCTTACATGATAAAAGGGACTTGGCTAATGTTATTAAATTACAAAATATTATCCTGGATTGTCTAGTTGGTCTCAATTTAATCACAAGGTCCTTATAATAAGGAGTCAAGAGAGTCAAAGGCAGGAGTTGGGACGATGGAAGCAGAGGTTGGAGTGATATGCTTCAAAGACATGGGATACAGCCAGGAGCCAAGGAACTCAGGGAGCCTCTGAAAGACAGAGAAGATAAGGAAACAGATTCTTCCCTGAAGCCTCCAGAAGGAACATGACTTTGCTAAATTTTGGTGTTAGACTTCTGACTTCCAGGTATTTAATAGAATAAATTTGTATTTTGTTATTGCAGCTATAGGAGACAAATACAGTATGGTAATATGCTTTGCTTTCAAATTCATTCAGCAGGTCTGTATTGGTTAATTGTACTTAGTAATTATGTGGTCAAATTAGAGAAAATACATATTAGAAATTAAGTGTATCTTTCTGCAACATATGAGATGCTTAAAAACATCAAACCACAGGATATATAGCTCAACTTTTCATTACTTAAACATTACATTCTATAATACTTCTTTCAAGTAATTAGATGTTGCAAATTATGTTTTATATTTAAGTTGGAACATCTTCCAGTTATGACTGTTTGGAAAAACCAAGGACAGAACAATTAAAACAGTTAGCTTTGTTATAGGAAAATCTTGGCCAAAGGGCCATAGAAATTTTAGTTCCAGTCTAGAGTCAGTTCTGTGACCTTACCAGTGTGAGTCATTTTTTTAATCTCTATACAGAAAAAAATCATTTAAAATAACAAAAATAATTGCAGCTGGTAGTTTTGAGTACTTTGCACCAGAAATCACATTAATCACTTTCCATGTATTACCTTATCTAGACCTGTGCATAGCAGGTGGGAATAAATGGCTTCCCAGGATTAATTTAAGAATGCATGACTATATATCAAGCAAAATGGTTGATATCCAAGTTGTGTTTAGTTACTGGGAATTCCTACACCTTTCCATAGACCCACATGAAGAAAAGTCAGAAATTCAAAGAGGAAAAAGAAAAATAGTCTCTTGGTTTCCAGAGAGAGAAACGAAGGATGAGTTGATACTTGGCCTGTACATGAGAAATGGCCCTCACAGGATGACACTCATCCCATATGAAGATACAGATGGCTGTGGTCCAACTTAGAGGGGAAGATAGTAGCAATACGTATATATTTTTTCTTTCAACAGTAAACCAAGTTCTTTATCTATTGAAGGTAACAACACACTGAACCATCAATAATTTTTACTTTAATATTTATGACTATCTCTTTAAAAGCATGTTTTCTATGCAAATTATTTGGCTTTTCCATTGCACAAAGAGCAGCCTTAGAAAATACAATATTTCAATGACTGTTGCTCACATTCTTTACCGACATACTTCTTTGAATTTCTCTTTTTTCTCCATTATTATTATTTATTGAAATTTATTTTGGCTTTTAAAATAGTATCGATAAATACATAATGTGCTTAAATCTATATTTTTCTTTGATTACCCTTACTGCTCCCTTTTACTAAAAATGGTAATATTAATTATGTCTTTTAATTTCAAACCTGTGTTACATTAAAAGAATACCCAATCTCTCTAGATATTATATATTCATAATTCAGGATACTTTTATAATTCAGACAAAAATTTATCTCTGTTAAGATGGAATTCTCGACCCACTTTCCACCTTATTCTGAAAACCCATTTAATTTGTAGTACTAGCTGTTTGTATGTTTCCTAATTCAAACATCTATTCTACCTTTGGATGGAATTGGACTTCTATTCATTTCAACTGAAACCTGAATATTGGAAGAAAACATTTCGTATCCTCAAACCATGACTCTACCTAGATTAGATGATAAGTGGGGTATCACTTTAAAAAAAACAGCTTAGGTTCTTATTTATTCAAGGATCTCTCAATATAAGAGTAGAAAAGAAAATATGTCTTGGCACAAGGGCAGTGGGTAAAGATGAGAGGGAAGATAAAAAGAGATTTAGCTAAGTGAAATAAGCCAGTGGGTAAAAGAAAAATACTATATCATCACACTTATACATGGAATCTAATGAATGAAATAAACTAACAAGCAAAATAGAGCCAGATGCATAGAAACATGGAACAGACTGACAGCTATAAGAGGGGGAGTGGGGAGGTGGGGACTGGTTGAAAGAAGGTGAAGGGATTAGTCAAAGAACATATATGCATTACCCATGGCCATGGACAACAGTATGGGAATTGACTGCGGGAAAAGGAGGTGGACTGAGGAGAAGGGAGCAAAAGGGGAAAAATTGGGACAACTATAATAGCATAAACAATACAAAATTTAATTAAAAAGCAAAAAAAAAAAAAACTTTGTAGAAAAAAGAAATGAAAGAGCGTTTGAGAAACAAAGAAAAGTCAAAATGAGAAGTAAGGGCTTACAGTCTTGTAAATGCATTTTCTTTCCAAACCCAACCCAGTTATATAGGTTGCTTCTGCTGCTAACGAGAAGCTCTATTAATAATGATAATCTTGATGATAATATGAACATTACGTGCCATTCATCAAACATCTACTATTTGTACAACACTTTCTGCTAAATCATTAATACCAATTATGGCATTTAGTTCATGGAATACCTGCTGAGTCATCATACCATTTTTATACATGAGATAACTGAGGAAGTTTGAGAAACATAAAATAAGTTGTGGAAGTCACACAGCTAGTACTCTTTGAAGCCAAGATGCAAACTCATTACCCAAACTTGAACTCGTTCCATTATATAAAAATGCCTCCTAGACTTTTAATTATCTCATGTACATTGCCCTAGTCTTCTATTTTTAGTTAAAAACTAGTTATAATAGCAACACTAAAACATATAAAGCAAAAATAAAAAATACTCTGTAAATCTAAAGGAAATATTTTTTCTTTTCTTGCATATGTATTTTACTATAGTCATAGTAATAGATACAACATTGAAATCCATTTTTATAAACTTTAATTTTAAGTACATTTTATTGCTTATGCTATTATAGTTGTCCCACTCTTTTTCTCTCTTTCATCTCCCTCTTCCCTGCACATCCCTCCCTCTAGCATTCACCCACTTAGTTCATGTCCCTAGGTAGTGCATATAAACTCTTTGGCTTCTCCATTTCCTATACTGTTCTAAACCTCACCCTGTGTATTTGGTACCTACCAATTACCTTTCTATTCCCTGTCCCTTTTCTCCCATTCTCCCCCCTTCCCCTCCCCGCTGATAACCCTCCTTGTGATCTCCATTTCTGTAATTCTGTTCCTGTTCTACTTGTGTGCTTAGTTTGTTTTTTCAGGTTTAGTTGTTGATGGTTGTGAGTTTGTTGTCATGTTAGTGTTCATAGTTTTGATTTTCTTTTTTTGATTAATTATGTCCCCTTAACGTTTCATCTAATAAGGGCTTGGTAATGATGAACTCCTTTAACTTGATCTTATCTGGGAATCACTTTGTCTGCCCTTCCATTCTAAATGATAGCTTTGCTGGATAGAGTAATTTTGATGTAGGTCCTTGCCTTTCATGACTTTGAATACTTCTTTCCAGCCCCTTCTTGCCTATAATGTTTCTTTTGAGAAAGCAACTGATAGTCTCATGGGAACTCCTTTGTAGATAACTATATCATTTTCTCTTGCTGCTTTTAAGATTCTCTCCTTATCTCTAACCTTGGGTAATTTAATTATGATGTGTCTTGGTGTGTTCCTCCTTGGGTCCAATTTCTTTGGGACTCTGAGCTTCCTGGACTTCTAGGTTTATTTCCTTTGCCAGATTGGGGAAGTTTTCCTACATTATTTTTTCAAATAAATTTTCTATTTCTTGATCTTCATCTTCTTCTTCTGGCACCCCTATGATTCAGATGTTGGAATGTTTAAAGGTGTCCCAGAGGTTCCTAAGTCTCTCCTTATTTTTCTGAATTCTTGTTTTTTCATTCTGTGCTGATTGAATGTTTATTTCTTCCTTCTATTCCAAATCTTTGGTTTGAGTCCCAGTTTCCTTCCCTTCACTGTTGGTTCCCTGTATATTTTTCTTTATTTCACTTTGCATAGCCTTCACTTCTTCCTTTATTTTGTGACCATACTCAATCATTTCTGTGAGCTTCCTGATTACCATTGTTTTGAACTCTGTATCTGATAGGTTGGCTATCTCAAGTTCTTTTTCTGGAGTTTTTATCTGTTCTGTCATTTGGGCCATATTTCTTTGTCTTGGCAGACCTGTTATGTTGTAAGGGGTAAAACCTTAGCTATTTGCCAAGGTGGGGCATCCCACTTTGCTGAATTGTTGCACTGTATGTGGGGGAGAGCTCAGAGAGGGAACAATGCAGCTTGCTTGGTTCTCCCACTCTCAGCCACTCCCCTCCTCTGCTTCCCACAAGTAAATTGAGCCCTTTGAGGTGCTACCCTGGTGCTTATTTCTGGGTGGGAACATTCCAGGACCCTATGGGTCCCTCCAACAGACTCTTCTATGAGAATGGCAGTTTCTTCCACTTCTGCAATGCCCACAGGTTTTAACAGCCAGAGGTTTTGAATCTTTCTTTTTCACACTGGAACTGTAGATTGCGTGGTTTGTCTCATTCTCCAGTTGTTCCTCCTGGCTTATCTGAATGTGAATGCGGGCACACCCTGTCTGCCAGCTATGGCCTTGCTGCAAGTCCTTTCAGCCCAGGCTGCCTGTCTCTGCCCTTCCTACTGGTCTGGATTAACCTTAATTGTTGGACTTCAATACAGTTTGCTTTTCTGGCAGTTCTGGTTATTTTTTGCTTTTAAATTGGTTGTTATCCTTTGTTGTTGTTGTTGTTGTTGTGCAAGGAAGTGAAGCATATCTACTTATGCCTCCATCTTGGCTAGAAGCTGAACAAAATTAGTATTTTTTTTAATGTTTCCTCATTTCATAAGCATTTTTCATTTGTTTTCTTTAGTGTTGTTTGTTCTGAGATACCTTTTCTAGGCAGCTGTGGTCATGCTAAGTGTCAGAAGGGTGGTGAAGATCAAGCTATTTAAAGATTATTTCAAATCTAATTCTACACAAATCATGGTTTAGCACACAGTGGGAAAATAACATATTTTGGACTTATGTAGACATGGCAACTGGCATAGCTGTTATCAAAAAGACTAATCAATCACTTTGCTAAGTAGAAACAGGTTCCATTTATGCAGCACAGACGCCAGCTCTTGGAGGCTGGTGCGCAGCCTCCCACAGCCCCCGTCTCTGCGACATGCCAGGCCTTCCCCAGCTCTCACCACTACAACTTCTGATGCTGTTGACTTAGGCCTCAGGATATATATTATGAAGTCATTATCCATTCAAGACAATACAAAAGAAATTCAGAATTTTTGTTGGTTTTGTTGTTGTTTTGTGGGTAGGGTGATTTACCCTAGATAAGGGTTATAGATAAGCCTTGGCACATATGCCATCTTCTCTTCCATTCTGTGAGTTGTGATACCATGTGCCATGACTGAATATTCCAGATGGTTCTGATTTTGAGAATACTATTGTGTTTATATGTGTCTGATCATGTAGCGTGGTTTTTATAATCAAAAATATAATAACCACATAATCAGAGACCAAAAGAGACCTCAAAATTCATCTAGCTCACTCCGCTCATTGAGTTTTAAAATTAACTTTGAGAAGAATTGAGAAACCCAATATAAAATAGTAAGTTAGAGTTTAACTATAAACTAATTTTTAAAACTCATTAAAGAACTATGTAAACCATAATAAAAGAATAAACACTACATAGACCTAGCCTCGAGGTACTTATTCATGCTAAGTGTTCTTAGGACAGTAAGAAAAAAAAAATATTTGCTCAATAATACCAAACATATGGCTAAGAAACAAAAGAAAGATTGAAAAAAATGATGGAGGTTTGTACAGTTTGGAAGATGGGAAGATTAAAACTAGGTTGCAAATTATTTTGAATGTCAGACCAGTGCCTCTCATACTTTCATGTACATGTGAATCACCTAGAAATTTTTCTCAAAATGCAGACTCTGATTTCATAGTTCTGAGATGGGACCAGAGGGTTTGCATGTCTTGTAAACTTCAAAGTGATCCTGATGCCACTGTTTTATGGACACAAAAGAAATTCATGTAGGAAAGACTTAGATGACTTAAGCGCCTTATAAGTAATGCATATTTGTCTAACACTTTTTTGTATGGATTGATCAGTGGAAAATTTGATTCTTCTTTTTGACATTATTTAAATTATCCCCATTTCATAGACTGAGATGCTATGTGGAAAAAGTCATATAAAGTACAATTTAAGGCACAGAGCTCACAGTACTTGACTTCTTGTGTTTTACCCACAAGACTAAATTA
>PVJI01024268.1:0-22216 GCA_004026765.1 Micronycteris hirsuta
AAAAAATGAATTTAAAAAACCTTTCTTATGTTTATGTTTTACGTTATGTTCATTAAAAATATATATTTTAAGTAAACATTTAAGGGAAATCTATGTGGGAATATAACGTGCATGATTTGACCAATTGCTTTTTATTCATCCTAAGACTTGGTCAGGATTCTCATTTCAGAGAAAAACTAATCTGAAATAGATAGGAAAACAGTATTATTAGCACTCAATCATAAGGCTAGATTCATTTAAGCATGCCTGTTAATATCATAATTTAACAAAAAGTTCATGTTTTTAAAGGTGATTCCTACTCTGTATGGATATCATAATTTTAGACAGGGTGATCAGAGAATCCCAAAACCTGCAGGTGGCAAAGGCTGCCCAGGGCAATTGAGAAATTTAAAGAAACTAGAAATGGTGTTTATTGCATTTGAACTAAAGAAATGTCATAAATGACTTTATATCTCTTTCACATTTGTGTTTTGTATTTTTTTTTGTTCCTAACAATAATAGAAACCAAAAAAATAAGTTTCATGAAACTTCATGGTGGGCTCAGAGTTTCATCCAAATAATAACCTAGTACACCACATTCAAAGCATTGTGTTAATAGAGTTCGTATGAATTATGTCTACTTTTTTGATTAAGGTTACTTTTGTTTTCCTTTCCCTTGGTGAAGTCATCCTGATTTCTTACCCAAGGTAGTTCATGCCTTGCACCTCCAATATACTAAAATCAGCTCTTAGATTCTGTAGGTCTAATTCCAGTATCAATATTTGGATGACTTTATTGATAATCCTTTCCAGAATCCCTAAGGGATTGTGATGGTCATAACACATGTGGATTATCTTTGTTTTACACAACGAAATGTGATCCCTGCCATGCTGGTCCTCCATTCCCCGTAGCTATGGCCTCTTGTTTCCCACACACAGGTCTAAAGCTATCTCAGGCTCTGGAATTAATTCTGTCCTAATCCAGAAGAATTTAAACTTTAATAGATACAACCTGAGCAGGATGGAGTAATTCTTACCTAAAGACCAAAATCTATAATTCAATTTTTTGTCTTATTCCTATGACTAGACTTTGACCTCCTACTCAGTTCTAATAACAACATACACTTTCGTTCCAATGAAGGAGTTTATCTTCTTTAAAAATTGGCAGAATCTGAGCTACACCAACACATCCTTCAGAATATAAAGGCTACCAAACTCTTCTTCTCACTATTATTTTTTCTAGAAAGTGATTTTTCCCCCAGTAAGTGATTTTTCCCCCACTAATAAAATGAACCCTTAGAAAATCTACATAAGAATCTTTTGCTTCTTAATAGAATATGTTCACTCTGGCAAAGTTACAATACATTCTAGAAGATCTTTGGCCATGCTCAGATGCAAACTGGGATTGAAAATCATTTTCCACATAAAGAGAGAATATTACACTTGGCAAGGGCTGGCCAGTATACTCAGGATGTGGAAGGAAAACAGTAGTCCGTACAATTTGGAAGCAGCACTTGGAGGGGAAGTACTTCTTGCAATGAGTGGCTACAGCTGCTGCATGAGTGACTTCAAAAAATATAGGAAGCGAGGAGAGAAAATCCTAATGTCCATCCATGTCCCCATGGAGGAGGGTACCACACATGGTTTGTTCTAAACTGTCTTAACAAATACACTCCAGGTAGGCTTATCTATCTGCACCAAAGTATAGGGAAAAACTTAACACCAAGGCTGCCAAAAAGAGAATATGTTCCTGAGAAGGGTTTCCTAATGCCAGTGTAGGAGAATGAAGAGTTAGAGATGTACTGAACAAAATGATGAGCTTTAAGATAAAGGACAATATTACAAATGCATGCTTCATTAGAAATACTTTATTTCCTTCCTTTCTTCCTTCTTATCACACTTGTCAGTTTTCCCCTAAACTGATCCACTCTCCTCCTTATTCTCCAATGCTCTGAAGATAACTATTAACACATCTGATAGCCATGCTCAGATGCAAACTGGGATTGAAAAGGAGCCATACAGGAGCTCCTTTGGGATTGCATACAGGAGCCATATTCTAGATTGGCTTGCATAACCGCATTGATGGAGTCTCATACAGATCCTAATCAGGGCACAGATTCGTTATCCAGACTTCTCTCCCACTGCCCCACCTTGCCCTTTTACTCTAGTTTCTACTCCTAGTATCTCCTGGTGTTTTCTACTTCAAGAATCTGCAGTTAAGGCAGGCCTATAGAGTATCTTGCAAAGGTACAGATGATAGAACTCATGGAGCATCATGGAAGTTTGTATAAAAAGATCAGAAAAATAGTGAGTCCTTAAGGGCTTCAAGATAAAATTACAAGTCACCCTCCATTACAGGTTCATTTTGATTTCTGAAAATTTACATTTAAAAAAGCATATTAAATCAGATCCATTGTTACTTTTCTCTTTCTAATCTCTGCTGTAAACTTATTCAGCTCTGTATTTCTAATGCCCAGAATAACAACTGGGCCATAGTAAATACTTAATAAGCATCAAATAGAATTAAAATATACGTTATTTAAAATATATTTTGCTTTTATTTCATATTTCATCTTTAATAATAACAATATTTTTAGTAGTAGCTCATAATGGGCAAGCAGAATTATAGATTTGAGTTAATTTGGGGGGCAATTCTTTCTCCCTCCCTCATAATAGCAGTAAAATAAAATAATTCTTTTTCAATTGCCTTATTCTGTGTAGAGTTATTAAGGGAGAGTTCACTTTTCATATATCTTAAGAGAAATAAGACCTTGGATTAAGAGAATGACAGATATAAGGCAAAGAACAAGTACACGTGAAAAATAAAGCGAGGTAAAAATCACAGCCTGCATGTGTTTGTGTTCAAGAACTGTATGCAGAGACGATGTGTTGACTGTTTGAGATGCAGGGCACTCTCTTGTGCCTGTAGGGAAATTTAGAAGATAAGCAAGAGGCAGGAGCACAAGGGAGACACATTTTATGTGTCTTGAGGGAGGAGCTCCCTTTGAGACCATGTCCTGCCTGTAGCAGCGTTCAGCACAAAGGGCCGGAATGGATGCAGCTGGGAGGTGAAAAGACAGCAAGGCATTTCCAGGAGTATTGCATATTCAGGAAAATGCAGCCAGCGCTGCGGAGCCAAATCTGAAAATACGAAGAGCCAACAGCGACAGCGATAGGGGCAGAGCGGGAAGTAGGATCTAGTGGAATAGCTTGTATGATTCTTAGCCTAAACAGGCAGTTCCAGTCCCACGACTCCCTCCCAGGGCTTGCTCTCAAAATCAGACCTCGCTTCCACAGGTAGGCAGAGTAAGGAGCTGATCATACTGCCTGACTCCAGGAAAGAGCAAGATGGTTTCTGACCTAAACCTTCCCCTGTGTCACCCAGCTTTTGTGCTTTAAAACAAGCCTAAGGGACTCATCAGAGAGTCTCCTTCAAAACAAACAATAACAACAACAAAATACTGTGCAGAGAATAAAATATTGAATTCACCATCCCATTAATCACATTTCTTTCCAATTAATAATGCAATGGAGGGGAGGAGTGAATTCAGAAGCTGGGGCTCTGGCTGCAAAAGGCAGTGCTGGGTAGGGGGCATAGAAGTGGGGAACCAGAAAGTCTAGGTGACTTTCATGTAGACAGGCAGGCAGGCACAGAAACCCGGGACAAATGTGCACAAGTAAACGGAGGGACACACCAGCAGATGAGGACAAGGAGTGCACAGAACACAACTGATTTAGTAAGCATCTGCTGATACTCTGAGTCTTGTGAAAAGTGCTGTATATCATGCAGTAGTTCAGGGACAGAACCAATTCTGTCAGATTACGACTCTCTCAACGCATACAATATGGGGACGCTTAGGGTCTGCTGGTGTAAATTACCAAGTGCTCGGACTGGGATCCGACTCTAGTTCTACCTTGCCTTCTCTGTAAAGGATATGAACTCTTCCAGGGCAAGGCCTAAACGGTGTTCCATAGAGGCACTCTGAAGCAGTGGCTATGAGCCCTGGAGTCTGGTTTTGTTCCTTCTCAGCTGTGTGAATTTAAGTAGTTTGACTGTTCTTTGCTCAGTTTCCTCATTTCTAAAGTGTGAAGTAGAGCAGTACCTTCCTCATAGGGATGCTGGAAGAGTTAATGGTTTTAATACTTCAAAGGCCTTGGAAGAGCCCCTGACACGTAAGTGCTGTAGAAGTGGTAGCTGTTATTATTTTTTACCCAGGAACTGCAAAAATTAAAGAGGCAACATGAATAAAGCTAGCAAATTTTTTGTGTCACTTCTACAGAACAAAAAAGAAAAGAAATACCAGTTCAGTTTTTAGAAGAGTTGAGTCACTTTTAAATGTCAGACATGCCTCAAATCTAATAACTTGAATAATAACATTTTAAAGAATGATGTTTGGCCACTCAGACCTTGGCTTACACTGTGGTGGTCTGAACATTTGGGCAACCAAAACCAAAAAACTATAAAGTGAAACATTTAAAAATACGATCACTGCTCCATTACAAACTTCTACTCAGAAAGAAAATGAGTTGATAGAATAACCATAGGTCAAGTCCATTAATGTGACAGTGGATGTCTTACTGACTTTCATTTTATGTTGTATTGAATTTTGCCCCAGGAGAGTCATTACATCTTAACTTCTCAGCAGGAGAACCTGCCGTGCCATTTGTGGCTCTGAAGGCCACAAATGAGCCCAGGAAATCTGTCCTATGCTTGTTCGTTTGCTTGGCCAATTTTGTGCTGTGAGGGGCTTCCCATAGAGTGGTTTGGATCGGAGGTCCTTCCACCTGAGTAAGCTGGATCCGTCATCGCACATCATCCCCAAAGCACATGCATCTAACCCTTGTCACAGTCATGAGGAAGACCTGGTACAAAACGTTGCTCCTCATCCTCTCCCATTTTCTCCCCTCTCTGGTGGACTCTGCTAAATGGGGGTCATGGGGCAGAGATGCTAAATTTACATGGATAACAGGAGTGCAGGGTCACTTTGAGTCTGTTCCTCATTTGCTATTCCTTCTTTGGAGTTCTGTGGAAAAGGACAGCCATTGTTTGTGACTCTCCATCCTTCTGGGCAGCTTGCTGACGACTGACGCATCACGATGCTCACAATCAAAACCAGCCATGTGGTGGTAAACAAGGACCTTTCTGTCACTGGGCCCACTTTTCCAACTAAGTCTTTGATGACAATTTGAATCTGACATTGTGTGTTGGGTCCCTAGGTGGATTAAGGCACAGTGAGATTCATAAAATATTCATACAGATTGAAAGTGACTGAACACTTATAAGAATTTCGGAACTGAAGACAGAAACAGACAGACCAGAACTGGTTTAGAGTCACTAAAAATCAATCTTAGAGATAAAATAAAGGGTTTTGTCAACAATCATGGTTATATGCAAAAATTGTTGCTGGAAATTTTGTAATAAATTTCTAGATTTATCTCATGCTGTCTGGGGACATTTGCCCTCCTCATGGACATTCTCAAATCAAACCATTGGGGCCATGTGTACGTCGCTTGTTCTGATTTCAGACTATGTGCAGACAGCAAACACCTCAGACTGAAGTTCTGAGTACTTACAAACTCATTTGACTTAGTTTTTAAATTAATTCACTGTAAATTTTGAAAGGTGAATTTGTTAACTATTTCTGTCACGATGGTTAAAACGTGCCTCTTTAAAACTCACCTTACACATAAATGAGGGCACGCCTTATCATTCTCTTATACGTCTGTTTTCTTTGGCTTCTTTTAGAACATGTCTCATAGTTACAATTATCAGCAGCAAATTAATGTTACAAACACAAGTTACTCCAAAACATTAATCAGTGAGCAGATGGGGCACCTTCTCTGTTAATGACAAATGGGTCCTTCCCCATTGTTTAGAGGGAGGATGGCTAATGGAGAAATCAGAAAACCTGCGTATTGTCCCAGCTCTGTCACTGATTATGTGTGACTCGGGCAAGTCATGCCGTTTTCTACCTTCTTCACCTCCAACATGAGAAGTTTTTTAGACGATCCCAAAGACCCCTTTTAACTTGAGAACTTCAAAACTGCAAGTGTAGAGAACAACTTATCAATATTTGAGGACCACTAGATAAGAGTGAGAAGCCTAAACAAAATATTGCAGAAAAGGAGCTAATTCGGGTGCATTTTTTTTTTATTTTTCACATTTTGCACGGTCAAGTCTCCAAAGCCTTTGCCTGCCACAGTAACATCAAATGACATGTCAGCGTCCTCGCTTAGTTCTCATTTTTGTCCAAACTCTCATTGCGCTCACAGTCAACATAGCCAGGTCAGGCTTTTGTTGATTTGGTTATTGCTGTTACACAAATGAAACAAATTGAAATTAAATTGTATACAAGAGCAGATTTTCCCCTAAAACCAGAAAAAAAGTGATTATCCTTGCAGAAATTTCCTGCATATATTAAACACATATACACATTCTGTAGATACTCTAATACTTTGTTCATTGGAGGTAACAACATATCTTTACAAACTTTCCATATTAGTATACAGAGTTTATCACATTCTTTTAAAATAATGGTCTAAGTTTGATTATTTTATAACTCTTAGTATGGTGGACTTTTTGTTTGGTTGGTTTTTCTTCAGTGATTTTTTTCTTATGTTAATGATATATAATTGACTAATAACATTGTATAAGTTTAAGGTGTATAATGTGATGATTTGGGAGAGGTATATATTGTGAAATTATTACTACAATAATGTTGGTTAATTCATCCATTACCTCACAGAATTACCTTGTGTGTGTGTGTGCTTTAAGAATATTTAGGATTTAGTCCCAGCCAAGTTCAAGTATATAATACCATATTGCTTACTATCGTTACCGTGATATATATCAAATCTCCAAAATTTGTTCATCTTTTCTTCAGTGATTTTGAAGTTTTCATGTTCTTTAATCTTCAACTTTTGTTAAGGGAATGATTATTTTATTTCCTCTCTTTATTTTTCCTACTATAAATGCACACTAGAATCAATTAATTGCACAAGAGAAACAATTGGAGAAATTATTACTTGCTCACTGGAGAATGTTTTAAAGTAGAAACTTTATAATAGTATTTGTAGTTTGAAATAAGCCTCTACACAATGCATTGTTATCAGTTACAACATTAAATGCTTCATTTCTATGCCAGAGATAAAATGGGACAAAGTTACCGAGGAGCCTGCTGGGAATGAAAGAATGTAAATGACTCCTGTCACTAAATATTTTCCAGTAGCAAAAACCAGAAAAAGACACAGCCTCCTGGCTAAGATTATTTGAAGACTTGAACTTTTTTTTCTTTTAGCAAATCAACAGCAAAAGATAAGAAAGCTTGGACCCCGTAAAGTATCTGGTCCACATGAAGAACACCGGGCAATGGCAACAGATGTGAAAGCATTGTGTTGCCCTTTTGTTAATAGAGCCCGTTCCAACATATTTGTTCTCTTTGGATAACCATGTACAGACTTGGGGTCAACTCTCCTGCTTTTCCTAAACTACACTTCATAGTTTTGCTAAAATGGTCTCTTAGTGCTGGACATCTTACCTTTTGATTCATTAGTCTGCCATTCTTCTTGCCTGTCTTATCATTTCTGGGTTCATGGACACAGCCAAGGAGTGAAGAAAGTCACCCCCACTAAGAGCCAGGAGGTGTTATCCTACCTTCCTTTTTAAAGGCTCAGGTGTTCGTATTTTACCATCATATCCCCTGTGCTTCCTCTCATTCCACAGCAGCAGTGTTTAGGGGTGGGAAGCCACTGCAGGCAAGAAGATAACACAGAGCCAAAGAGGGTCCCTCTCACCTCAGTGACAACAGTGCCCGTTGTCATCCTTTCACAGAAAATGTAGGTTAAGAAAGTGTTCCCTATAGCAAATGGTCTCAGGGACAACATTGGTGTAGCCCAGGTTTGTATCTTCTTACCCAGCAGCCACCAGCACCTCCTTCCCACAGTTCTGAAGAGACTCATTGCATTCACAATCCTCCTAGACAACTATTAGACCACCGACTTCAATCCCTCACCACATCCTTGCTAACTTCTCTAATCCTTGCAATACAAAGGCCCCTAAAACCGCATGTAAATGAAATAGACTTTTCATTACAGGTGGAAATTGCCCCAAGGACAAGCAGTGTGTTTTAAGATCAAAGGATGAAGAGTATGTTCTTTCTGCTTCTATCAGGCAGGTGGTTAGAGAGGTCATACTTTCTGCAGATTTTTCCCTTGAAATGTGCCCAGCTAAGGGAAAAGTACTGAGGTATGAAATGCTTTTACACTCTTATTGAAACTTCCTAAAGAGATGTGTTCTCATTTAGACATAGGCTATGCATTGCTGCCAATAAAACTAAGTTTACCCGTACTCCCACTAAAGCTTGCTAGCTGTATTTCACATGAATGAGTTTACATGAATTCATTCAAATGTGAATGCTATATATCCAGATAACTTTAAAAACCTTTAGTATAATTAATCATAGCATGCATGATGATACATGTTTTTGTTAAGCTACTTTCTTGTCTGCAAATTTAATTCTAGTCAAAGATTGTGGTCCATCTGCCATGAGCAAAAGAGAAGAAAGGTGGAAAAGATAGGAAAAAAGAGTATTTTTTAAAAGGAATGACTATGAATTTAATATCACAAAGCTTTCAGTATCACACTGCTACTTTAAATGTCCAGGTAAACCAAGAATTGTCATTTTGTGTCAAACATGGATTCATATCTTCCCAGACTCTGTTTCTAAATGAAAAATTGTTAGAAGTAAACTTTCTCACATTTCCATTTCAGAACTGAATATAATCTTAGATTTCTTACATTAGTGCAATGATAAAATTGAGATATTTTCAACCAATACTGATTCTTGACATGATAAATAAAAGTGTTAATGAAGCAATACATACTGTTACTTAACACGGCATCATTGCCACTAATTTAGCACTCCAGCTTCAAAGGGTTTATTTTCTCTAGCATTGAAAGGGATTCATTAAGTGTCCTCCAAATTATATCCATTACTTTTTACTTTTCTTTAAACTCTCTCAAATATTGTATGTAAACCTATACACATATATATAGCACACACTCAAAGAGGAAATTGTTTGGATTTTTAGAAGACTGAATGAAAGGAAATATGACTGTTGAAGATTCTATTATTAACCCTAAAAATTTTAAAGATGAATTATTTACTACTGTGTTTGCATTTCACTTAAGAAGAAGCTTTGAACTAAGAATCTTTCAAAGGTCGCTTCAGATAGCTATGAATCTCCCAAGGGATTAACTATCCTTACTATTTGCCAACAGTCTTTGGAGAAGACTAGTATATATTTTCAGTTTGTTTTAAAGTGAACAAGCCAGCAAAACATAATCAGAGACATTGAAATTGAAAACAAGCTGACAATGACCAGAGGGGAGGGGATAATGGGGGGAAAGGGTGAAGGGCTTACAGGAACAATTATAAAAGACACATGGACAATAACAAGGAGGGGTGGAAACAGGGAAAGGTGAGGAGGGTTGCGGTAGTGGGGAGGGGTCAGGAGGGAAAGGCAGATAACTGTCCTTGAACAACAATAAAAAATAAATTAAAAAATTAAATAAAAGTAGTAGCTAAAATTTTCTTATTGATGTTATCACTATAATTCCATTCCACATTAAACTATCACCCTCCTGTGTTTATTAAGCAATGCGTTGCTATTCTATGTTGGAAAGGGGAGGAAGGATAAGATCTAATGGAAGATTATTAGCTATGCAACTGTGTTCCCAACTTTTGTGCCCCTAATCTATCAGAGAATGAAACAGCCTTTTAGAAAGGAACATTGTTGCAGGCTTCTAAATTTAAGAGGAGACATTTCAGAGCCACCAGCAGTCTTGGTGCCTAAATTAGTCCCTCACATAAACAAAAGCTTTGCTCTGATTGCAATTGGAAAATTGTATTATTCAGGGTCAGAAGGCACTTTTTGACATCAGCAAATATTTTCAGGAAAAGCTCCAACTGATTTTCATCTTGAAAAGCATCAAATTGCAAAATGGTAACAATCTCAATAGAGGGTAGAGTGTGACCCCCTTTGAATGACTTAGGTTTCCTCTGTAAACATCGGTGATGTTTCCATTAATGGGATCGCCTTGACAATTGATCATAAAAAGATGCCCACTTTTGGCAAGGGAAGAGGTAAAACATCTGATTTAATAGACGTTGATGCCCACTCGGAGATGTCAATCCCCTTCATAATGGATTGTTTGGATTTAATGCTAAGTGAAAATTTGCAGTTCTGATTATTAAAATGACAAAGCAATCCTCTATAACGACCACAGGGATAAACATCATTTGGGAAATAGGGCAAAAGCCAATGTTTTAGCCACGTGTAGTTATTCAAAAACTGAATCCACTTCCTTCAAAGTCTTCCCAAAATGGTGTCCGGCCCAAGGAATATGGCTTATATTTCTCTAGGATTTTTTTTCCCCAAATAGAATTAACAATGCCAGTGTGGAGTGCTTATTATGTATTAGTCATAATGTTCAGCAATTTACATGGATTATCTCATTTAATCCTCATAACATCTCTGTCAGGTGAATATTAGTGCTATTACTTTACAGATGAGGAGACAAGTTGGAAGCAGTTAAATAAGTAGTCTCCCATCTAAGAAGAGGTAGGACTGGTAATTGAGTTCAATCTCTCTTCTTTCGGACTCAAACCAGGACTCTTTTGCCACTTAATTATTTTCTATCCAGCCACTGGATGTAGTGGGGTATGTCACATCAGGAGTTCATTTCATCAACATCAGGGTGTTTGTTACTTTTTTTTTTAATTAGATGTCTCATGGGTAAAGGATGACAATCTCTCTTTGCCAGTGAGAACTACTGATGACGACTGAAGGGTGCTGGCAAATCGCTCCTGTATCGGGCCAAAGCATCACAGAGCCAACAGCTGGGTCTTTCATAAACATTCCAGTGGATTGTCCCCTCAGAGAGCTGCTTTCACTGCAGTGGGATGTGTTGCTATGTCTGTAGCTTACAAATGTAATGAATGGATGATTGTAGAAATGGAGGCCACTTTATATCACTGTGCCTCTCCCATAAAAGGGAAACATGTTTCTTGGAACATCAACACAAAGAAAAGCTGTGCAATGCATAGACTGAGTAGCAACTGTCAGTGTGTGAGTGCATGTGTGAGTATTAGTGTGTGTGAAAACATGTGTGAATGAGAATATAAACGAATGTGTGAAGGTGAGAATGTGTATGTGAAACTGAGTGTGTGTGTTTGATTGTGAGTGCATGTGTTCTTATCAGCGCGATGAATTTAAAACCAATTACAGTTCTTTCTTTGATTGGCTACTAAGGGGTCTTAGAATTTTATTTTTATTTCAACTCTAGTTGAATGTATTTTATGAGCTAATTTTACCTTTTCCTTTATCTTACAGTACTGTCACCTTTTATCCCATGTATCCTGGTTTCCTTATATATTTTTAATTTAAAGTGTTGTATTTCTTTAATGGATCTCAATTTTTTTTTTTTTTGTCAAAAGAGAAAACAGTCAACTTCTAACTATATAAATTCCTTCATACATAGTGTTCTTCTGTTTAAAATGGGAATAATAAAATTCTCCTTGGAAGCAGAGGCAGGTAAGAAAATTTCTAAACTAGTATATTTTATTTGACTGTAAGAAATTATTGCTTCACAATTATTATTTAATTGCTATATTGGCATACACTATTTAACAACTTTAGAATTTTTTCCTGAGTTACAGACTTTATTCAGCACAATGAAATAAGCACTTATTAACACTCACCACATGCCAGATACCGTTGCCAGGTACTGTGCCAAGTCCTTCATATGTATTAACTTATTTGATTTGTACAGAAACCGTACTGGGTAGATAATACCACTTTCCCCACTTTACAGGTAGGAAAACTGAAGTACAGGACAATTATGAAATTTTTCTAATTTGAAAGTGCTAAGACTTGATACAATCATGATTTGAGACCAGTGTTATTAGCTTCTTTATATTACTTTGGCACCTGTACTTGATATTTTAAGAGTTGATATTATCTTTTTCTTTTCATTAGAGTTCTTATTTTATCATTACAGGATTATAATTTTAAAGCGTTTAATTCAGGGTTTTTATTTTAATAATAATATTTCATTATGCCATCATGAGGCTGCTATTTTAAGTATCTATCAGTTTGTTTCAACTACAATGTTTTCCTTTTTTTTACCTAAGATAATTAATTTTAATTAAAATTAAAAATTATTTTTAATTTTTGAGGTATAATAAAATATACCTTAAATGACATATACTAGAATGTGTAAAGCAGCATTATCGGTAAGAAAGCAAATTAGAAAAAAAACAAAATGTCCATAAACAATATAATTAAAAATTAAAATGTGATATATTCACATGGTAAAATTCAATGCAGCATAAAAATGAATAATATACAACTACATGCAAAAAATATGAGTGCATCTCACAAATAAAACATGGTAAGAAAAAAACCAGAACAAATACTGCATGCAGTACAATTCAGCTTCTCAGAAGGACAAAAGCAGGTCATGTTAGAACTTAAGATAATAGATACCTTCAAGTTGGTCAATGGAAAGAGGCATGAGGAAGACTTTTGGGTTCTGGCAACATTCTGGTAATCTAGAAGTGCTAGTTTCATGGTGGTGTTCTTTTTCATGTATTAACACTTTAATTTTTAGAGAAGTTTTAAGGTTCACAGCAAATTGAAGGAAGTTACAGGGAGTTCCCACATGCCCCCTGCCCTCCCACATGCATAACCTCTTTCATTATCAAAGTCCTCCAAAAGAATGCTACATTTCTTACAATTAATGACCTACATTGACACATCATAACTATCCAAAGTCTGTAGTTGATGTTAAGGTTCACTCTTGGTGTTGTACATTCTATGGGCTAGACAAAAGCATATTGACATGTGCCTCTCATTATAGTATCACGCAGAGTATTATTAATGCCCTGAAAACATTCTGTGCTCATCTTTTCATTCCTCCCCCTCCTTAAGCCCTAAGAACCATTGATCTTTTCAATATCTTCATAGTTTTGCCTTTTCCAGAATCTTACATAGTTAGAATCATATAATGTATAGCCTTTTTAGATTGACTTCTTTCACTTAGTAATACGAAGTCAGGATCCTTTATGGCTTTTCATGGCTTGACAGTTAATTTCTTTTACTACTGAATAATAATCCACTGTCTGGTTGTAATACAGTTTATTTATTTATTCACCTACTAAAGGACATTTTGGTTGCTTCCAAGTTTTGGCATGTACAGGATTTTGTGTGGACATGTTTAAACTCTGTTTGATAGATACCAAGGAATATGATTGCTGGATCATATGGTGGAGCATGTTCACTTTTGTGAGAAACCACAGACTCTCTTCCAAACCAGCTGTACCAGTTTGCATCCCCACTAGAAGTGAATGAGAGTTCCAGTTGCCCCACGTCCATGTAGAGCTTGTCGTCAAAGCTAGAGATTTTGGCTATTCTAATAGGTGTGTTATGGTAGCTTGTTGTTTTAATTTGTATTATCCTGATAATAGATGATGTTAAGAATTTTTATATGATTATTTGCTATTCATATATTTTCTTTGTTGATGTGCTCTTAAAGTCTTTGGCCCTATTTTTAATTAGGTTGTTTCCTTTGTAAATTTCAGATAATAAAAACACATCTTTACTAGATGTGTCTTTTGCATATATTTTCTCCCAGTCTATGACTGGTCTTCTTTTTCCCTTGACAGTGTTTTCACAGAGCAGAAGCTTATAATTTTAATTAATCCAGCCTATCAATTATTTCTTTCATGGAGCATGCTGTTGGTGTTATATCTAAAAAGTCGTCACCATCAGTCGTCCTCAAGGTCATCTAGGATTTTCCTATGTTATCTTCTAGGAGTTTTATAAAACATTTGGTCCATGATTCATTTTGAGTTAACATTTGTGAAGGTAGTAGGGTCTGTGTCAAGATTAATTTTTTTTTATTTTTTTAAGTTTTTTTTATTTATTTGTTTTTACAGAGAAGGGAAAAGAGGGAGAAAGAGAGGGAGAAAAACATTGATGTATAAGAGAAACATCAGTTGGTTGCCTCTCACATGTCCCCAACTGGGGATCTGGCCCACAACCCTGGCTTGTGCTCTGACTGGGAATTAAACCAGTGACCTTTGGGTCTTCACGCTAGCACTCAATCCACTGAGCCACACGAGCCACGGTAAGATTAATTTTCTTTTGCATGTGGATGTTCAGTTGCTCCAGCACTATTTGTTGAAAAGATTGTCTTTGCTCCATTGTATTGCCTCTATCCTTTGTCAAAGATCAGTTGATTGCATTTAGGTAGATCTATTTCTGGGAACTCCATTCTGTTCCATTGACCTATTTGTCAATTTTTTCACCAATACCCCCTGTCTTGAGTACTATAGCTTTATAGTAAGCTTTGACTTTGGGTAGCATCAGTCCTCTAATTTGTTCTTCAGTCAAAAATATTAATGGGAATTACTAACTAGACACCAGTAACCCTCTCCCACCCCCAATTAAGAGCTACTTCAGTCTGGAAGGCAGCACTGGTGAGGAAGGATGAGGTCCTGCTGCATCTCTATACTTCCCAAGCTCTCTTTTGTTCTTACTCCTTAGCTGACTATTCTTTCTCAGACACAGTGAGGACATTGGGAGGGGACAGGTGACCTGTAATGAGAGACAGAGCACTGTGCGCCAGGAAGATGGTTAAACCTGACCTTCCTCTGGCTCTGAGCATCATGTGATATTCCAGCAGTATTTGTCTTCTAGAATGCTTTTGAGTCTCAGGAAAGTTCAATTTTATAGGGCCCTAAGTGACTCCAAGGTGATTCTCTCACCTATGTGTCAATCATTGTCAAAGTAATCTCTTTTCTAATATCCTGAAAATATTTTCTCCACATTCACCATCTTTCTATAGTTTGTAAGGAATTTATGGGGTTCAGAAGTCATAAACTGTTCTCCTCATTTCCTGTAATAAATTCTATATACATACAGTAGTGTTTGGGATTGTATCATATTGACTTTAATATCCTGGTCTCTATTGTATGAGCAATTCCTCAGAAATGGAAGCAAAGACAATCCAATGCTGGTTTTCTGTCAGGTGAAGATCTATGCGTACATGTACTCCACTACAAAACCTCATGACTAGAATCTTAATACTGGTTACATGAGTAACATTGCACAGAATTGCAGCACCAAGGATAACTTTTTTTTATGCAATTTTGGATATTTTAAATTATTTTTTACACTATGAACACCTGTTATTCTAAAAATGATCACCTTCATGAAATACTTTTTAAATAAAAATAAATAAAGGAATAAGATACATAAGCACTGTGCTAATGTTAAGATATCCTGCACCCTGCACTTGCTTGGTGAAAACCTGCAGAGCTGTGCAGTATAGTTCTCTGATTACAGGGAAACCACTGAGCATTGGAAATTAACAGCATTTTCTTCTCCCCCTGTTCAGTGGCCATAACTTTCTCCCTCTACTGAAAACCTTGCCTTCTTCACCTGTTATTCTACTTCCACAATTCCAACAGTTGCCTTTCACGTTTTCTTCCCTCTTAGGTATGCCAGCCGTTCTATCACCACTGTATTGGTTAGACATTGACTGAGTCTCATAATGACTCCATGTTGCTCACTGTTGTCCCAACTCAGGCACCTGTATCAAAGGCCAGGAGACCTAGCAAGATGATCACAATGAAGATAGATTCGAATGCGTCAAACACAGTGAAAAGCACTTTTTTATACTTTTGACATAATTATCACAACAAACTTATGAGGAAATAGTATTTTCATTGCCTAGAGCCATAGAATGATGACGTATCTTGCTCAAGATCATAGAGCTATTAAAGGAAAGAGATTCCCAGAAGGTGACAGGCAGTCTTGGTACAAAATACTTGTTTTCACGTTGGTGCTATACCACCCCTGATTATAGGACCATTTTGTGAATCTGCTTTTCCTAACAGTAGAGAGACATGTAATGAGTATTTAATTCAGTGTCACTGAAGGTCAGCATACTCCTCTGATCAAAAGCTCCCTTAAATTGTCTATGTAAATACGCCAACGTGGAAAAGAGGCAAATGCATCAGTTAAGCAGCATTTTCTGACTCTTATGGGATAAGATGATCAATGCAAAGCACATGACTAACAACACATGTAGATTTAATTTCTTCTTTTAATTTTTAAATTGCACAAAGCAAATGTATTTAATTTCCTCTCAGGTTTCATGCTATGTCAGCAAAACAACTAGAACAAGGCTTCATGAGAGTGTTATTTCTGCTGAGAACACCTGCAATGGATGGCACGTCTCTTTTTCCCAAGAGTTTGTATTGAGCTTACAAGAGATATCCAACATTTTCTTCCATACCTGTAAAATATTATCATATATTTTAACAGCTATCATGTGTACCTATATTTTAGCAATAGTCTGACTTGAAAAATGCCCTCAAAACTTTGCCAACATTAAATATGTGCTTTATTTAGTTAATGATGTTTAAAAAACCTCAGTCGGACAGTGTGTGTAGAGGCTGATAGAAGCCTCAGTCATCAGGAATGCTGTGTCAGAGAAGACAGAAGGCAGGAAGGGAGGAAGACCAAAAAGCTAGGCCAAATGCCCAGGGATGCTTTTGTGTGCGTGGTGGAGAGAGGGGTTTGCTGCAAACGGTGTTCACTGCAGAGTAAAACGTGCCAGGAGAGATGCTGAATTACTTTCCATATATTTAACTGATTTCTGTACTGTAGTGCTCAGTAATAAAAAACAATTTTGCCATAGGCCTTGAAATAAAAGGTGAGTTAATGGGAGGATGAGGTTGTCATAAGGCTCTGCTCTTCTCTAGAGGGAAACAGGGAAACCTAATTTCAGTGTTGTTGACATGTTTTGGGGATTTGCTGGGTTTGACAAGTAACTTGATTTTAATTGTCATACCCTATCACAAAAAAAAAAGAGAGCTCACAGAACAACAAAGTCCCCAAATCTCTCTCCTTCTTCCAGTGTCTAGTCTAGCATCAACCAGAAAATACATCCTCTGTCTTATCATTGCTAACGATTTTTTAACTTAAACATTTTATATTCTTCCTGAAAAAAAGTAAGCCTGCGTCTTGGAGACACACAGTTTTGTGTTTGCAGTCCTGCTTTCTTTGCCAGCAATGGCCCTTTCTCACTTCGTTTCGTGTTGGCGCATCTGCACAGGACCCGATACATAGAGAAAGCATTTCTAACATTTACCACCTGCTTACAGCCAAAGACAGACAAGAGGCAAAGGAAGAGATTCAAGATTTACATCTTCACAAACATCTTCACAGCTATCCATGCATATGTCCCTCAGTTTACCCTGCAGTCCAGAGCATTAGTTGATGTGGCAACCCGATAGCAAGGCTGTTCAAGGCAGGCACAAGCAATGAAGAAGTCCACGCTTAGTCCCAGTCTCAGCATGAACTTTTACTTGTTATACAGACAGAAGCCACTGTCTTACCTGATACCCCCAGCCTCTACATATACACAATTCTTCAACAAGGGCAATGCAAGAATATTACATGTCTGTAAAATCTCATTTGACTAACTAGGGCATGACCCTAAAAGATAATAATGAAAAAAAAACACAAAAAAAATAAAATCCCACTTCAGGAAAAATAATTTATCCACTAAGTACTCTGTTAAACACTTTACAAATATGTTTCATATGTTCTTTATAACATCCTCACAAAGGGCACTAATCATATCTTCAATTTATACTAAGCAACGTTCCTAATGTCAAATTGCTGGTAGTGGCATAACCAGACTGAAATTGAAATTGACTATTTCCAGACTCCTATTCTTCTCCCTTACACCATGTTGCATATAAGAATGCCCAGTCTGCTAATGTTGTCCACAGTGTCTCCATCTGCCAATTAATCACTGACAACCTGTGGATTCTCATCTAAACATTTCATAAATCCATCTCTACTTCCTTGCTCTACACTACCATTAACTTTTCCCTGGACTCCTGCCTCAGCTTGCCCTCTATTTCTCTTCCAGAGAGCTGATCCTCTTCCTACAAAAATCAAAAGAATTTTCCTTAAAGATATACCTTATCAGGCCCTTCTTTTACTTGGAAATACTCAGGGAGTTCTGATTAACCTCATAATCAATTCAAAGACGGAAGTGTTGGTGGTGGTGGAAACTAGGCTGTTTCACAGGATCACAAGGAATGCATTCCAAGGACTCCTGTGTGAGAGATTTTGGTGTGGTAAGATGGCTTATTTGTGAAATGCTGTCCTTGGTTTCCAATTTTCCATCTCCCTCCCTCCCATCATGGACAAAGTTCAACCATGTCCTCAGCAAGGTCAAAACAAATGCTAGGGTCCAGAGCTTCTGCTTCATATGAAAAGCTTAGTCCTTTGGAGCCCGTGCCATCCACTGCTAGCCCCAGTAGATGCTAGGCATACATGGTGATGTGCTCCAGAGAAGAGAGCACACAAACAAACCAATGAGTGTGTTACCAGGTGGGGTGGAGCGGGGGGGGATGAGAGAGTGCTTTTCTGTTTCCCTGGGATTATATTAGCTTGGGTTTGAGTTGGACCAGATTCTTTCTCAAAAGAACCAATCAACTTCCCAAGTTTTCCCAGGCTTTTCATAGGTTTACACTCCCTAGTTAGACTGATAGGCCTCTTTGGTCAACCACCTTCCCCTGGACCCCTCAACAATCCAGTAATGAATAGGGGAAGGGAGAAGTGTTAATCCCATTGGCTGAGCAATGCCATGATCCCTTCATGTGTGATGCTATAGCTTCCTGGTGAAGCAAACAGGCTTTTGCTCCCTAGTTTATTAAGCTCACTATCTAATTCCCTTTGACCCTCCTTCTTATTAATAATTAGCTAACTATCTACAGGAACAACTGCAGTACTTAAGGTCCTTCATCATTTGCTTCTTGCTCATCCCAACAGTTCTATTTATATCTCCATGCAACTGCCCTCCCCTTCATTTTGACACACTCTAAATTCCATTCCAATCTAAACATGTCATGCTGTTGCTCATCTGTAACATGTGAACACATGTTCAATCTTTTGTCAAAGTCATCCTTTCTCCATTTATACCCCTGGGTCAATAATACCACTCACCTTTCAGGATGGGGTTCTGCTGTTTCTTCCACCTGGAAGCCTTCCCTGAGTGTGGTTCTCTAGACAAAGATCTTCCATGGCATGCAGCTCCAGCGCAGGCCACACTTAAACCTGGAAGCACTCGGATGCCCTTCTTATTTTTTCTCTTTGAGCATCTTTGAGTTTAGGGGCTTATCTACGACAACAAAGCCATTAACTAGCAGAAACAAAATTCAAATCCAGTTCCATTCTCTCTTGGCTGTTTCAACATAATCTCATGGTGATCAGCAATCCAGCATGCTAACTTCCTATGCTATCGTGACTTTTAATTGAAAGCTAAGATGGAGAAATTTCCGTATGTGTTCATTCCTATTCTGTCATAAATTTACTACATCTTTCATCATCATAATCACCCAAATAATTGGGGAAATTACACTACAGTATTCTGTTGACTTTCCACTGTTTGAACTGATACATATACACCTTGTTTTGTGCTAGTCTCAGCCTATGGTTAAGCAACGTTGTGACTGGGCAGGCCCTTGTGGTTCTATTACAACTGCCAAATGCCCTCAGCAAAAGCCATCAGGAAACTTTGAAAAAAAAAGAAAAGTTTTATTGCTCACAGTCTTGGAAAGCACCTGGCATACCTAGCGCCACACAGGAAGGTCAGAGGTGGAGAAGAAAAAAGAGGGGGTGCTGGCCTGGGGTCCTGCTTTAATTAGGGTCATTGTGGGGTCCTAGGGATTCAAGGCTCATGCTTCATCGGTGAATTTAAAGCACAAGGGTGGGAATTTAAAGCACTGAAAGAAAAAAAAACAAGTGACTTTAATGGTCAGTTAACAAAATTAACAAACATTGCTAAAACGACATGGGAGTGGCTGGTGGCCCGACTCTTTACTAGTCCTGTGTCTTCAAGACAACCAACTATGAAGTGGACACCTCTTTGAAATGAATGCATCCACAGTCATAGTTGAAATTGGGCACTTGCATTACAAAAAAAAAAAAAGACAACTGCCAGGGCTTCTATGACATGCATAAAATCTTTGAATTTGAAGAGACTAGAACACTGGTTCCCAAGTTTGCTGCATTTTGAAATTGCCTAGGGAGTTTTAAAAAATATATACTGATGCTTGGTTTCCACCCCCAGAAATTCTGATTTATTTATTATGGGGTACTGCTTAGGCAGCAGAATTTTCTCAAAACCTGTGAGATTATTCGAATATGCTGTGGCATTTGAAAACCAGTGCTTCTGAAAAGACATAGTGCACAGCCTCTTCTCAAAGACAGGCAGGTAAAGTGTAGAGATTAAGTGACTTGTCTAAGGTCAAATGATACCGCTCGTGTGAGTAATTAGCCACAGGTAATTGATTCCTGAGTTGAAGATTGGCTGCCCATGCAGATAAAATTAGGTAAGGTCTCAGGAGTGTCACAGCTGCAATGCTGCCACATGAAAAGAAAGAGCAAAGCCATCTCTTCCCCACGATGTCACAGCTCTCCTCTGCTGCTCACTAAAATAGCCTTGCTCTCCACTAGTGTCATGCTTATGATAAATATTTTCACATCTATGCCATCAAGTATGTTCATTAAGTACCTTTGTTAGGTACTTCCAGATGTATTGCATAATTTTTCTACAATTTTGAGATAGTTTCTTTGCTAATCTAACTGTTAAAAGTGTAACCAGTATAAGCAGGGAGTTTGAATTTTAGGCTAACAGATATTATTAAGAAAAATATGTTGGAGATTTTACACTAGACATAAATATAAGTTGCAAGATGAAGAGGAGGGGTTTGGGAGTCAGGTGTCGGGTTTAAGCCTTGACCTTTGCACATGAGCTGTACTGCATTTGGACAAGTCAGTTGATGTTTCTGAATTCCTGTCCCCATGGAGACGATGATTATCATGCTACCTATATTAGCCCTTATAATTTATGTTACATATGTGAAGGACATTTGATGATAGAAAAGGGGAAGTGGTTACTATGGCATGGCCAGAGGGTACTTAGAGAAGGTTTTATGAAGGAAGAAACAACGTGATCAGAGTTTTCAAGAGAGCAATTGGTATTTTGCAGAGTGCGTATTGCCATATTTTTCTAAGTGAAGAAATTGAGACTAGAGAAGTTAAATGCCATATATATATATATTCAACATATTTGTGGTTTTAAAACTGAGCTCTAATTAGACTCAGTCCTCTCTCCATAATGTTCTTGTTTATTTAGGCTTAGCACTCAGAATGACACAAACATCCTTATATCCAACCTCCTATCAACACAAAAATTATTAGCTAGGCAATATTCTTTCCCAATTTGGGTTGAAAAAATTTTACAAAGTAAGCACATCCAAATGGTGCCAACTCTCTGGCTGAAACTTCAGGCTATGAGGCTCCTGGGAATTGGAGTCAGTCCCTGAAAACAAAGCAGAGATAAGACTGAAATGCCAATTAATAAAATATTTGCTCTGAGCAGATATTTCTGAAAAAGGGCAAGTACAGGTTGCCCTAGGCACACATTTTCAACTCCAAAGAACAAGCCTACGTCTACTTTTCTTTTCCCCAGAGTCTAAGAGTCGTAGCAGTGTCTTCCTCTGTGGTGAAGAAAGAATGTTGCTGGGTTTGCATGCTCTCTAGTAGTACAACTTTGGATGATTCTCCTAAATCTTCACGCCATAATCTCTTTATCTGTAAAATGAGTGGGTACCAGCTGTTTTGTAGGGTCAGAATGAGGACTGAGTACAACAAGGTATGCAAAATACCAATACCTTATAAAGTTCAGTATTGTATCAGTCATCCTTCTCTCACCCAAAGTACTGGTTGGCCGAAAAGTTGTTTTTTTTGTTTTGTTTTGTTTTTTTTTTCACACAAGATGGCTCTAGTAGCACTTAGTTGTCTTTAACTTCAATTGACATAATTTTGTTAAATTGCATTGTGATAGCTGTCATATCAGCTTGCATTTAAAAAACTTATCAAAAGTAATACATTTTTGTGTATCCATTTTAAAATTGAAGGAGGAAGAAAATATGCAACATTGTCGGCAATTATGCTTTATTACTTTGAGACAGGAAAAAATGCAACTGAAATGCAAGGAAAGATTTGTGCAGTGTACGGAGAAGGCACTGTGACTGATCAAATGTGTCAAAAGTGGTTTGGGAAGGTAGGAGCTGGAGATTTCT
>PVJI01024269.1:0-22185 GCA_004026765.1 Micronycteris hirsuta
GCTCCTGAAAACCCTTCTCCCCATTGTCCCCTCCCCCCTCCCCCCTGGCCACTGTCAGATTGTTCTTAATTTCAATGTCTCTGGTTATGTTTTGCTTGCTTTCTGCTTTTACCCTTTGCAACAGCATGGATGGGACTGGAAAGCATTATGCTAAGTGAAGTAAACCAGGCGGTGAGGAACGAATTTTGCCATTTTAATGATGATGTGTCTTGAAGTGGGCCTGTTTAGGTTCCTTTTGATTGGGACTCTCTGTGTTTCCTGGATTTGTGTGATCTTTTCTCTCATGAGATTAGGGAAGTTTTCCATTATTACTTTTTCAAACACATTTTCTATCCCTTTCTCTTTCTGGTATCCCTATTGTATGGATATTATTACGTTTCGTGTTGTCCTACATTTCCTTTAACCCCTCTTCATTCTTTCTGAGTCTCTTCTCCTTTTCTTGTTCTTTCTGGGTGTTATTTTTCTACCTTGTCCTCCAGCTCGCTGATCCGATCCTCTGCTTCATCTAGCGTCCTTTTGATTCCTTCTACTGTGTTCTTCAGTTGAAAAATTGTGTTCTATATTTCCTCTGGGTCATTGTTGATCATTTTTATTTCCTTTTTCATGTTGATATAGTTTTCAGTGAGTTCATCATCGTTTCCCTGTAGTTTTTGGTAATTGTCCGTGAGCTCATTTAGCTTCCTGATAACCACTGCTTTGAACTCAATAACTGATAGTTGACCTGTCTGTATTTCATTTAGCATTATTTCTGAGGCTTCCTCCTTTCTTTTCCTTTGGGGATTGTATTATTTCTTTGTCTTCCCATTGTTTGTGAGACTATTTTTTTAACCTCAGCTTCTCAAATTGATCTGTTCTGACTCACTGGGTTTATTGTGTGAACTTCTATGGTAGAATACCTGTGAGATTCAGTGGTGCAGTCCTTGATCTCCTGAACTCACTGGTCTTGGTCTGTTGTTTATTTTGGCTCTCTGTATGTCTTTGAGTTTTGATTGTTGTTGGGTCTTTCTTTGGTGGGTTCTTCCCTCCAGATGGTTAACTGAGGGTCAATCCATCCACCACACCTTGTATTCTGTTGTGCAGGTGTGGACAGATTGTGTTGAAGCTGATTCTTCTATGTGTACAAGGTTTTGAGACTTCTCTCTTGCTCCTGATCAGTTGTTTGTTCTGGGTAATTTCTCCACCATTTACTTGTATTTCTGGATCAGTCCTGGGATGAGATTAATGTGGGTTCCACTCCCTCCTTCACCTTCTTCTGTTGTCATCTATTGGTGGTTCTTTTGTTGGTGGGTTTCTTCTTCCTGCAGGTATACTGGTGTTCACAACTCCTACATACTTTTCTTGGTGATAATTTGGAGGGGGTAGGCAAAGTGGTTTAAGACAGTGGGAGTGTATTCTATGGTATTTAAAGTACCAACATATAGCAAATAGAAGATAGGAGATCCTTTGGATATGTATAGTGTAAACCATGATATTTCACCCATGGAGCCAATTTTTAGGAAGTGTGGAAAAAAGATAAGACTCTTTTAGGGGGGAGAAGAATTGTGAGTTGGATCTAGAAAGCAGTGAGCTTGTGGGAGGTCATATTATGAAATAAAGTGAGAGTAAAGGATAGAAAATAGATGTAGTGTGTGAGAGAATAGAGTTAACTACAACAGCAATAAAATTCAGGAAATAGTGAAGTGGGCTAAGATCTGGGGGGGGGTGCTGTGTAGTATTTACAATTGTATGGAACATCAATTCTTTACAATAGTAATAGAGCAACAATCATATGACAGATTCTATATGATCTGGATAACAAGAATAGGGAGTATAGGATCTAGAGTAGTGTGCTAATGGAACACAACTGAAGTGAAAGATAGTAAATTAGATATACACCATGAAAGCGAGAATAAGGGAAACCAGTCAGACAATGCAATTTAACCAGCCAAGCAAAAAAGAGTAAACAGAAAGAAGAGAAATACAAAAATATTAATAAAATAAAAGATGTAAGAATAATGAAAAAGTAATAATAATACAAATATAAAATAACTTGCAAGTTCTCTGGAGCAGCAAAGTGAACTTTGTGTCACTGTGTTAGTTGTTGGGATGACCCCTCCTTGGGTCTAACTCTGGTCTTCTCACAGCTCCAGGTTTTACTGTCTCACTTGTGGGAATTTAAAAAAGAAAGAAGGGAATGAAGAAGGAATAAAAAAGGAAAGATGGAAAGAAAGGAAGAAGGAATTAAAAGAAAAAAAAGAACCTCCTGCTGGCTTCAAATAGGCCAAGTTAGTTCTGCTGGTCTTCCTGTCTGCAGCAGGCTGAAGGGGGATTGGCTTCACTTTTCTCCTTTCCTGAGCCTCACCCTTCACAGTTGCCCACCCTCCAGTCCTGTTCCTCAGTTCCCTGCAGGGCGCCCAGTGTCCTTCTGCACCCAGCTTATGCCTTCAGTTCACCAGTTGCTCTGTCCTTGAGGTGCACTAATTAGGGGCGACTCATTCTTGCTCTTTGCTGTCCTAGATGCTAGGGACTCACAGAGTCCCTTCAGGGTATTTCAGGGCCCCCACTGAGTTAAGTCTTTCTGGGGATTGCTAACTTACTGAGGCCTGCAGCTCTCCTCTGTGAGGGCATCTCTGCCTTCCTCTTAGAGAACCAGTTGGCCCTACAGGGCCCGGGGTGCAGGGGCTGGGTGCAAAGTGCCTCTGGGTGGTGGGATCAGATGCACTCTGTCCCAGGACTGTGGGCGTGAGCACTTGATCTCTCCTGCTGGGGCGGGATGGGCAGCCTCTGGGTCACAGGGTCAGGTGTGCACCATCCCCAGGGCTTTGGGTGTGAGTATGTGGCTGGGCAGGGGTAGGGGCACAGGACTTGGGGCAGCTGCTGCAGGATAATTCCCCAACCAGCCGCCGAGTGCCTCTTTTTTCTCTTTTTCTTTTTGAAAAATTCCTCCTATTCAACTCTGCTCCTCCAGACAAGTGCCTGGCCTCACACACAGCCTAACTCTCCAACAAAACTGGGGACTGACTGGGTCAAGGTCCATCACTGCCCAACTCTTCCCAGCAGGCGTCTGCAGTCTCAGTGGGTGCACACCGCCCCTGTGTGTTTGCCACTTTGTTCTTATTCACCCCCACCCTCCTCCATGTTTCAAACATCTAGGTCCCTCCTGGTGCTGCTCAAACCTTGTTTGGCAGGGGAGGGAGCCGCTGACCTGGCTCTCTCCCAAGGTACCTGTGGCAGACCTGGCGGGCCTTGGGCTTCGGGCTTCAGCCACTCTGGTCCCCACACTAGTTCCAGGGACCTTATTTTTCTGAAGTATAGGAAACCATTCCACTCATTGTGGGAAATGTAGCTCAATGTTCCCTGTTTAAAAGCCCCCAGTGGAACATGGGTCTGCAAGCAGGCCCCACGCTTGTGGACAGGCCATGGGTGAATCGAGCCTGCTTTTTTTTCCCCCCTAGAAATAAAACTTGCTATGCTGAAACTCTCACCCTGGGTTAAAAGAACAAAAGCTGATTGTGTATCTCCAAAGTGGTTTCCTGAAAGTCTGTGGTAAACCTCTCAAGTCCTGCCCAACCCCTTCTGCCTTTACATTTGCAAATATCTTTCTTTGATGTCCTCTCCTTTGTTGTCTATCACCTGATGAGGACCTGTGCATAGTAAAGGAAAATCACCCTCAATGTAATGTGCCAAGAAAGACAATAAAAGCCTGTCAAGGCAGGGGTCAGGGCGCTCTCTCCTCTGGAGAGAGTGGCTGAGGCATTCCAAGCCACTCTTGGGCCCTTTCTCTCTGGCTCTCTCTGCCTCAGAGCGGGTCTGTGTAGTCCCCAAGTTCTATTCCCCCAGATCTCATGTGTGAATTCATTTACATGTCAGCCACAGCATACGGATTCTGCGGGACAGGATTTGTGACACTGAAGCACTCTCCTCACCATCTGATTTTTCAATGTCCTCTACAAGTTTTGGTCTCTAATCATCATATATGCTGGATACTGTTGGCTGTTCACTCTGTTCCTCAGAAGGTTGGCTAGGTGTTTCACCCATGCACAGGGGGAAGTGAACTCCACTCCCACCTATCTTGCCACCATCTTCCCTCAGACTTTTTTTTTATTGTTGTTCAGTTACAGATGTCCTGCCTTTTTTCCAATTGATCACTCCTACCCCATCCACCCCAGACTCCCACAGTCAATCCCCATCACATTGTCCATGCCAAGGAGTATCTATTTGTGATCCTTTCCTTGCCCCTTCCCATTATTTCATCTGTTATCCTCCTATTATCTCCCCTCTGGTCACTGTCAGTTCTTTATTTCAAAGTCTCTGGCTCTACTTTGCTCATTCGTTTATTTTATTAGTTAGGTTCCACTTACAGGTAAGATTATAGGGTATTGTCTTTCACCAATTGGCTTATTTCACTTAGCATAATGCTCTTCAGTTTCATTCTTGCTGTCACGAAGAGTGAGAGATACCTCTTTCTTTCTGCTTCATAGTGTTACACTGTGTAAATGTACCACAGTTTTTTTGATCCCCTCATTTACTGATGGATACTTAGGCTATTTCCAGCACTTGGCTATTGTAAATAATATTGCTATGAATATTGGGGTGTTACAGGTTGTTTTCAACTGGTAATTCAGGATTCTGAATCACAGCAGTGGAATCACTGGATAGAAAGGCAGTTTGATTTCTAGTTTTTTGAGGAAATTCCATACTGTTTTCCACAGTGGCTTCACCAGTCTGCATTCCCACCAACAGTGTACTAGGGTTCCCTTGCCTCCACAAGCTCACCAACAGTTGTTGATTATTGACTTGGTAAAGATGGCTATTCTGACTGGTGTGAAATGGTATCTCACTGTGGTTTTAATTTGAGTATCTCTAATAGCTAGTGATCCTGAGCATTTTTTCATGTGTCTATGGACCCTCTGTATGTCCTCCTTGGAGAAGTACATGTTTCAGGTCCTTTGTCCATTTTTTAATTGTGTTGTTTGTCTTCCTGGTGTGGAGTCATGTGAGTTCTTTATATATTTTGGAGATCAAACCCCTGTCCGAGGTCTCATTGGAAAATATGTTTTCCCATACAGTTGGGTCCCTTTCCTGTTGATGCTGTTTCTTTAGCTGTGCAGAAGCTTTTTAGTTTCATGTAGTCACCTTTGTTTATTCTTTCCTTTATATCTCTTGCCCTAGGGGGATGTATTGGTAAAAATATTGCTGCATGGGGTATCTGAGATTTTCCTGCTTATGTTCTCCTCTAGGACTTTTATGGTGTCATGACTTACTTTTAAGTCTTTTATCCATCTTGAATTTATTTTGGTATATGAGGTAAGTTGGTGGTCTAGTTTCATTTTATTGCATGTACTTGTCAAGATAGTCCAACACCAATTATTGAAGAAGATATTTTACTCCTTTTTATGCTCCTGACCCCTTTGTCCAATATTAGTTTACTGTAGAGACATGGGTTTATTTCTGGGCTGTCTATTCTATTCCCTTGATCTATGTGTCTGTTCCTATGTCAGTACCAGACACTTTTGATTACGTCAGCCTTCTAATATTGTTTGATATCAGGTATCATGATTCCTCTTTGTTCTTCTTTCTCAAAAATACTGAGACTATTTAGAGTCACTTATGGTTCCATAAAATTTTTAAAATTATTTGTACTATATTGTGAAATATGCCATTGGTATTTTGATAGCGATTGCATTGTATCTATAGATTGCATGGGTAGTATGAGCATGTTAATAATGTTAATTCTTCCAATCCATGAATGTTGTATATGCTTCCATTTATTTGTGTCTTCCTTAATTTCTTTCTTCAGTGTTGTACAGTTTTCTGAGTAAAGATCTTTTATCTCCTTGGTTAAGTTTATTCCCAGGTACTTTATTTTTCTTGTTGCTCTAGTAAATGGGACTTTTTCCTAATTTCTGTTTCTGATATTTCATTGGTGTACAAAAATGCCTTCAATTTCTGCATGTTGACTTTGTGTCTCATGTTTTGCAAAAAATAATTTATTAGGTCCAGTAGATTTTAGGTGGAATTGAAAGTATTTTCTGTGTACACTATCATGTCATGTACAAACAGTGACAGTTTTACTTCCTCCTTTCCAATTTTGGTGCTTTTTATTTCTTTTTCTTGTCTGATTGCTGTGGCTAGGACTTCCATTACTATGTTGAAAAGAAGTCAAGAAAGTGGACACCCTTGTCTTGTGCCTGATATTCAGCTTTTAGTGTTTGCCCATTGAGTATGATGTTGGCTGTAGGTTTCTCACACATGGCCTATATTCTGTAAATGTGTGCTCCATCTACTACCACTTTGCTGAGTGTTTTTACCATAAATGGGTGCTGTGCTTTATCAAATGTTTTTAAAGCTTCTATTGATATGATCAAGTGGATTTTGTCTTTTGTATTATTTATGTGGTGTATTACATTTATTGATTTTCATATATTTTACAATCCTTGTATCCCTGGGATGAATCTCTCTTGACCATTGTGTATTGTCTTTTCAATGTATTGCTGGGCCTGATTTGCCAACATTTTGTTGAGGACTTTATCATCTATGTTTATCAATGATACTGGCCTGTAGTTTTCTTTCTTTGTGGTGTCTTTATCTAATTTTGGAAATAGGATAATATTGGCCTCATAAAAAATTTGGGAGTCTTCCATCTTGTTGAATTTTTTGGAATAGCTTGAGAATAATCAGGGTTAACTCTTCTCTAAATGCTTTGTAAAATTCTCTGAATCTGTCCTACCCAGGGCTTTCATGTGCCACAAATTTTTTGATTACTCCTTCTGTATCAGTAGCTGATATCACTCTATTCAGTCTTTCTGCTTCTTCTTGATTCAGTTTTGGAAGATTATGTGTTTCTAGTAATTTGTTCATTTCACTCACTTTTTCAAATTACTTGTCATATAGTTTTGTGTAGTAATTTCATACAAGCCTTTGTATATCTGTGGTATTGGTTGTAAATTTGCCTCTTTTGTTTCTTATTTTATTTATTTGGATTATCTCCCCTTTTTTTCTGATAATTCTGGTTAAAAGATTGTCAATTTTGTTTATCTTTTTAAGGAACCAGCTCCGAGATTTTTTGATCCTTTGGATTGTTCTTTTAGTCTCTATGTCATTTAATTCTGCTCTGATCTTGATTATTCCCTTCCTTCTACTCACTCTGGGCTTTGTTTGTTGTTCTTACTCCAGTTTTTGTAGAGGTGGGGTTAGGCTGTTTATTTGAAATGTTTCTATATTTTTAGGTAGGGTTGTATTGGCATGAACTTCCATCTCAGGACTGCCTTCACTGTGTCCCATAGGTTTTGGGCTGTTGTGGTTCATTTTCATTGTTTCCAGAAACTTTTTTATTTTTCCCATGATCTCATTGTCCACCCATTCATTGTTTAATAATGTTATTCAGTCTCCATTCTTCAGTATTTCACTGTTTTTCAGTTTTTTCCTTGAGGCTATTTTCTAGTTTCAAGCCATTGTGATCTGAGAAAATGCCTGATAGTATTTAAATTCTCTTGAATATGTTCAGGCTTGTTTTGTGTCCTATCATGTGTTCTATCTTTGAATTTTTTCCATGTGCCTATGAAAACCACGTGTATTTTTTTTCCTTTGGGGTGAAATGTTCTGTATATATCAGTTAAGTCCATTTGATCTAGGGAATTGTTCTATGCCTCCATGTCCTTGTTAATATTTTGTTTGGGATATCTATCTATTGTTCATAGTGTGGTGTTAAAATATCCTACCATAAGTGTGTTGCAGTCTATATCTTTGTTGAAGTCCTCCAAGAGTTTCTTTATATATTTGGGTATCATCTGTTGGTTGCATATATGTTTACACTGTTTATAGCTTTCTGATAGATTCTTCTCTTTGGAATTGTGAAATGACCTTCTTTGTCTCTTTTTATGGCCTTTGTTTTGAAATCTATTTTGCCTCATATAAGTATTGCTACCCCAAGTTTTTTCCTGTCCATTTGCTTAGAATATTTTTTTCTATCCCTTCACTTTCAGTCTGTGTAGGATTTTTGTTCTGAGGTGGTCTCTGGTAGACAGCATATGTTTTCTAATCCATTCAGCTACCCTATGTATTTTGATTGGAGTGTTTAATCCATTTACATTTAATGTTACTACTGAAAGGTACTTATTCATTGCCATTTTTTTCATTTGTACCTATATTATTCTCTCTGTCACTCTATACTCATCTCACTCATCTTCTTAAAGCAGTCCCTTTAGCATGTCTTGCACTGTTGGTTTGGTGGAGGTGTATTCTTTTAATGTTCTTTTGTCTGGGAAACTCCTTATTTCACCTTCCATTTTAAATGACAGACTTGCTGTGTAGAGTAGTCTTGGTTACAGGCCTTTCCTTTTCATTATTTTTGATATTTCTTGCCATTCCATTCTGGCATGTAGTGTTTAGTTGATAAATCAGCTGCTAGTCCTATAGGGGCTCCCTTAGATATTGCTATCTGTTTCTATCTTGCTTCTTTTAAGATTCTCTCTTTGTATTTGAATGTTGCCATTTTAATTATGATGTGCTTTGGAGTAGGTTTCTTTGGGTTCATCTTGATTTTGACCCTTTGTTCTTCCTGAACTTGCATGGCTTTTCCCCTTTCCATGTTCAGAACATTTTCTGTCATAATTTTTTTTTAATTTTATTTTTTTTGTTCAATTAGTTATTTGCATCCTCTCCCCTCCCCTCCTCCCTTCCACTCCAGCCCCACCTCTCCCCCAGCCTCCCTCCTCCCCCTTAGTTCTGTCCATGTGTCCTCTACAGTGATTCCTGAAAACCCTTCTCCCCATTGTTCCGTCCCCGCTCCCACCTGTCTATTGTTAGACTGTTCTTAATTTCAATGTCTCTGGTTATGTTTTGCTTGCTTTCTGCTTTTGTTGATTATGATCTAGTTAAAGGTGAGATCAAATGGTATTTGTCCCTCACTGCCTGGCTTACTTCACTTAGCATAATGCTCTCCAGTTCCATCCATGCTGTTGCAAAGGGTATAAGCTCCTTCTTCCTCTCTGCTGCGTAGAATTCCATGGTGTAAATGTACCATAGTTTCTTGATCCATTCATTTGTAGATGGGCACTTAGGTTGTTTCCAGCACTTAGCTATTGTGAATTGTGCTGCTATGAACATAGGAGTGCATAGGTTCCTTTGAATTGGTTTTTCAGGATTCCTAGGGTATAATCCCAGTAGTAGAATTGCTGGGTCAAAAGGCAGTTCCATTTTCATTTTTCTGAGGAAGTTCCATACTGTTTTCCACAGTGGCTGCACCAGTCTGCATTCCCACCAACAGTGCAGTAGGATTCCCTTTTCTCCACATCCCCTCCAACAGTTATCTGTTGCTTTGTTGATGATGGCCATTCTGACTGGTGTGAGGTGGTATCTCATTGTGGTTTTAATTTGCATCTCTCTGATGGCTAATGATGTGGAGCATCTTTTCATATGATTCTGTGCCCTCTGTATGTCTTTTTTCGAGAAGTGTCTGTTCATATCTTTTGCCCATTTTTTAATTGGGTTTTTTGTCTTCCTGGAGTGGAGTCGTATGAGTTCTTTATATATTTTGGAGATCAGACCCTTGTCTGAGGTATTATTGGCAAATATGTTTTCCCATACAGTTGGTTGTCTTTTTATTTTAATACTGTTTTCTTTAGCCTAACAGAAGCTCTTTATTTTGATAAGATCCCATTTGTTTATTCTTTCCTTTATGTCCCTTGCTCTAGGGGACATATCATTGAAGATGTTGCTGCGTGGAATGTCTGAGATTTTCCTACCGATGTTCTCCTCTAGAACTCTTATGGTGTCACGACTTACATTTAAGTCTTTTATCCACCTTGAATTTATCTTTGTGTATGCTGTAAGTTGGTGCTCGAGTTTCATTTTTTTGCATGTGGCCGTCCAGATTTCCCAACACCATTTGTTGAGGAGGCTATTTTTATTCCATTCCATGCTTCTGCCCCCTTTGTCAAAGATTAATTGCCTGTGGAGACTCCGGTTTATTTCTGGGCTCTCTATTCTGTTCCATTGGTCTATCTGTCTATTTTTATGCCAGTACCAAGCTGTTTTTATTACAGTGGCCTTGTAATATAGTTTGATATCAGGAATTGTGATCCCTCCTGCTTTGCTCTTCTTTCTCAAAGTTGCAGCTGATATTTGGGGTCGTTTATGGTTCCTTATAAATTTTTAAAGGGTTTGTTCTATATCTGTGAAATATGCCATTGGCACTTTGATAGGGATTGCATTGAATCTATAAATTGCTTTGGGTAATATGGACATTTTGATGATGTTGATTCTTCCAATCCATGAGCATAATATATGTTTCCATTTGCTTGGGTCTTCCATGATTTCTTTCTTCAGCATTATGTAGTTTTCTGACTACAGGTCTTTAACCTCCTTGGTTAGGTTTATTCCCAGGTATTTTATTTTTTTGTTGCTATATCAAAGAGGATTTTTTTCCTGATTTCTGTTTCTGCTGTTTCACTGCTGGTATATAAAAATGCCTTTGACTTCTGGATATTGACTTTATATCCTGTTGTTTTGCCAAATTCAATGATTAGATTGAGTAATCAATTTTTTGATTGATTTTCTAAGTACACTATCATGTCATCTGCAAACAACGACAGTTTTGATTCCTTCTTTCCAATTTCGATGCCTTTTATTTCCTTTTCTTGTCTGATTGCTGTGGCTAAAACTTCCAGTACTTTATTAAATAGAAGTGGTGATAGTGAACAACCTTGTCTTGTTCCTGATCTTAGTGGGAAAGATATTAGTTTTTGTCCATTGAGTATAATTTTGGCTGTAGGTTACTCATATATGGCCTTTATTATGTTGAGGAATGCTCCCTCTATTCCCATCTTGCTAAGTGTCTTTATCATAAATGGATGCTGTACCTTATCGAATGCTTTTTCTGCATCTATTGATATGCTCATGTGATTTTTGTCTGCTTTTGTTTATGTGAAGTATTACGTTTATTGTTTTGCGAATATTGTACCATCCTTGCGTCCCTGGGATGAATCCCATTTGGTCATGGTGTATGATCTTTTTAATGTATTGCTGGATGCTGTTTGCTAATATTTTTTTGAGGATTTTAGCATCAATATTCATCAGCGATATCGGTCTGAAGTTTTCTTTGTTTGTTGTGTCTTTATCTGGATTTGGGATTAGAATGATGCTGGCTTCATAAAAAGGGTTTGTGAGTCTTCCATCATTTTGGATTTTTTGGAATAGTCTGTGAAGGATAGGTGTTAGTTCTTCCTTAAATGCTTTGTAGAATTCTCCTGTGAAACCATCTGGTCCAGGGCTTTGTGTGTTGGAGGTTTTTTTATTACTGCTTTAATTTCATCTGCTGTTATTGGTTGGTTTAGGTTTTCTGTTTTTTCCTTATTGAGTTTTGGAAGATTATATTTTTTTAAAAATTTGTCCATTTCTCCTAGGTTTTCATATTTCTTGGCATACAGTTCTTCATAGTAGTGTGTTATAATCCTTTGTATTTCTGTGGCATCAGTTGTAATATCTCGTCTTTCATTTCTGATTCAGTTTATTTGGGTCCTCTCGCTTTTTTTCTTGATGAGCCTGCTTAAAGTTTTGTCGATTTTGTTTTTCTTTTCAAAGAACCAGCTCCTGGATTCATTGATCCTTGGAATTGTCCTTTTAGTCTCTAAGTCATTTAATTCTGCTCTGATTTTGGTTATTTCCTTCCTTCTACTTACTCCGGGTTGTCTTTGCTGTTGTTCCTCAAGTTCTTGTAGGTGTAGGGTTAGGTTGTTTGTGTAAACTGTTTCTGTTTTTTTTTTTTTTAGGTAGGCCTGTATCGCTATGAACTTCCCTCTCAGGACTGCCTTCACTGTGTCCCACAAGTTTTGGGTTGTTGTCAGTTCATTTTCATTTGTTTCAAGGAACTTTTTGATTTCTTTCCTAATCTCGTCCTTGACCCATTCATTATTTAACAGCATGCTATTCAGTCTCCATGATTTTGAGTGTTTTGGGTTTTTTTCCTTTTGGTTCGTTTCTAATTTCAGTCCCTTGTGGTCAGAGAAAATACTTGATATGATTTCAATTTTCTTGAATTTGTTGAGGCTTGTTTGTGCCCTATCATATGGTCTATTTATGAAAATGTTCCATGTGCATTTGAAAAGAATGTGTATTTAGCTTCTTTGGGGTGAAGGGCCCTATATATATATATCAGTTAAGTCCATTTCTTCTAGGGCATTGTTCAGTGCCACAGTGTCTTTGCTGATATTTTGTTTGGTGGATCTGTACATTTCTGACAGTGGGGTGTTGAAGTTCCCTACCTTAACTGTGTTGCTATAAATGTCTTTCTTGAAGTCCTCCAAGATTTTCTTTATGTATTTGGGTGCTCCTGTGTTGGGTGTGTATATATTTACAATATTTATATCTTCTTGGTGGATTCTTCCCTTGAGTATTATAAAGTGTCCTTCTGGATCTCTCTTTATGGCCCTTTTTTTGAAGTCTATTTTGTCTGATATGAGTATTGCTACCCCAGCTCTTTTTTCTTGTCCGTTTGCTTAGAAAACTTGTTTCCAGCCCTTCACTTTCAGTCTGTGTAAGTCTTTTGTCCTGAGGTGGGTCTCTTGTAGGCAGCATATGTGTGGGTTGTGCTTTCTTATCCATTCCGCTATTCTAGGTCTTTTAATTGGAGCATTTAATCTATTTACGTTTAAGGCTATTATTGGTAGGTACTTATTCATTGCCATTTTTTTTTTGTACCTGTGTTCCTCACTCGCTCTCTTTCCCTTCCTTTCCTTAAGTCAGTCCCTTTAGCATCTCTTGCAGAGCTGGTTTGGTGGAGGTGTATCCTTTTAGACTTCTTTTGTCTGGGAAGCTCCTTATTTGGCCATCTATCTTGATTGAGAGCCTTGCTGGGTAGAGTAATCTTGGTTGAAGGCCTCTCTTTCTCATTACTTGGAATATTTCTTGCCATTCCCTTCTGGCTTGGAGTGTTTCCATTGAGATGTCCGCTGCTAAGCTTATCGGGGCTCCCTTGTATGTTACTTCCTGTTTCTGCCTCGCTGCCTTTAAGATTCTCTCTTTATCTTGAAATTTTGCTCTTTTAATTATGATGTGTCTAGAAGTGGGCCTGTTCAGATTCCTTTTGAGTGGGAATCTCTGTTTTTCCTCGATTAGTGTGACTTCTTCTCTCATAAGATTAGGGACATTTTCCATCATTACTTTTTCAACCATGTTTTCTATCCCTTGCTCTTTTTCTTCTCCTTCTGGTATCCCTATTATATTAATATTATTATGTTTCATGTTGTCCTGCATTTCCCGTAATACCTCTTCATTTTTTCTGAGTCTCTTTTCCTGTTCTTGCTCTTTTTGGGTGTTTTTTCTTACCTTGTCCTCCAGCTCGCTGATCCAGTCTTCTGTTTCATCAAGCCTGCTTTTGATTCCTTTTATTGTGTTCTTCAATTCAGATACTGTATTCTTCATTTCCTCTTGGCCCTTTTGGATAGTTTCTATTTCCTTTTTCATGTCGACATAGTTTGCAGTGAGTTCATTATAGTTTCCCTGTAGTTTCTGGTAATTTTCTTCCAGTTCATCGAGCGTCTCCAGCTTCTTGAGCTTCCTGAGCCTCCTAATCAGCAATTTTTGAACTCAGTATCTGATAGTTGGCTTGCCTCTGTTTCATTTATCATTCTTTCTGGGGCTTCCTCCTTTCCTTTTATTTGGGGATTGTTTCTTTTTCTTCCCATTGTTTTTGAGACTCTTCTTGCTAGCCTCTGTTTCTTAAATTGATCTGCCAAATTTTCTGGAGTAGTGAAGTTAATTTTGTGTCACTGTCCCTGTTTTTTGGGCTGACCTTTGTCTTGGTCTAGTTCTGTTCTCTTCACAACTCCAGGTTTTAATTTCTCACCTGTGGCTAAAGAAGAGAGGGGAAGGAAGAAGAAAAAAATAAAAAAATAAAGTAAAATAAAACAAACAAACAAACAAAAAACCTCTGCTGGCTGGCTTTACAAGTGTCCGGCCGGGCCTGCTCCCCTTGTCCTCCTGTCTGTGTCAGGCATATAAACATTCAATTTCTCCTGTAATCTTGGTCACCAGTCTTCATATGTGCTGGAATACTGTTGGGTGTTCACTCTGTTCCTCAGAACATCAGCTAGGTGTTTCACTAATGGGGAGGAGGACATGGACTTTGCTTCCCCCTATCTTGCTGCCATTTTCTCTCTCTCTTTTGGGCCATTTTTTTTCTAGGTGCACCTGTTACTTTAAGAGGCAGAGCTTCAGGTGCTCACCAGGGCAGGGCCACCCAAGTCATTGTGTTGTGCTGCTGTCTGTGGGGGCGTGGCAACCCACCTTGGTGTGTTGTGCTGCTGTCTGTGGGGGCGTGGCAACCCACCTTGGTGTGTTATGATGTTGTCTGTGGAGGCGGGGACACCCACTTCCTTGTGTTGTGATGCTGTGTGTGGGGGTGGGGCCTGAGAGAACAAAGGCGCTTGCTCCGCTCTCTGCACCTCCCCAGCTATCCACAAGCATGTTGATTGCCTCTTTGCTGGCTCCAGGGTGAGTGGTCAAGCCTGCACAGTTCCAAGTCCCTGTGGGCCTCCCCAACGAACTCTCCTGTGAGGCTGGGAGTTCCTCCCGCCACCGCCTCTATCCCCACAGGTGTTTTCAATTGGTGATTTGAGGCTTTACTTCCCTGCATTGGTGGGCCAAGCAGTCTGTTCTGCCCCCCAGCTTTTCCTCCTGGTTTATCCGCGCGCTAATGAGGGACTGCCAGGTCCACCCGTCTCAGCCCCGGCTTCGCAGAGTGTGCCACTGCCCTTTGGCCAGGCATGCCCACCATGGGCCTGTCCAGGTGGCTGGAGCACTGCTGGCACTGCTCCACAAACCACGTCTCGCCAAGCGCTCTCCACCCTGTTCTGCCCCGCCTATGGGTCTGGATGAACCTGCTTCTTTAACTCCTTGGTTGTTCAACTTCCACTCAGTTCAGTTTTCTGTCAGATCTGGCTGCCCTTGCCCTCTAAATTGCTTTTTTTCCCTCTTGGTTGTGTGAGAAGGCACAGTGTGTCCACCTATGCCTCCATCTTGCCCAGAAGAGAGAAATAATTTTTCTTGATTTTTTATTCTATTCAGGCCTTCAATATATTGGATGGGGGATGAACACACTTGGAGAGGCATTCTTCTTCAGTCTATAGATTCAAATGCTAATGTCATTCAGAGACACCCTCATAGACACCCAGAAGTGATGTTTGACCAAATATCTTGGCACCCCATGGATCATTCAAGTTAACACATAAAATTAACTACTTGGATTATATAAATGGTCTTCAGTCTCATTGATTATAAAATAAAGGGGTGAACAAGATTTCCAAAAAGTCCTTCTGATTTTAGCTTTTGTGTTTTTAAACAGAATTTCTAGTCCTTTGAAAAGAATGAAACATTGTATTAAAGTTCTTAACTAGGTGTGACTCAAATGATACCTGTGAATCCACAGATGTTAGAAACTGATGATTACACTCAGAATCTAGCTAATACTCTCTACATATCTGTTTTTCTGTTTTTTCTTTTGTTTATTTTACTTTGTTTTGTTTTATAACCATAAAAGTTTTATAAAACAACTTTAATTTTGCAGCTGAGGAAACCTCTCTATCATTAACACTGTTTCAAAAGGTTCCTGGACACTGGGTCCTCATTCTGGGTTTTTGATTCTGTGCTTTCTCAGAGAGTGGAGTGAGTGACATTGTGAGTATTGCAGCAGTCATCTCTTAGGTAAGTTTCTCATTTAGGTTAATGTATAATAGCAAACTCGCACTTAAGGAATGAATTTCAAGTTGTTACTTTTGCTTGAAATCTTGGCATTTTCAAGTTGGGTTGAATATGTCTTTTAAGTAGGTGTGCCTGAGATAAATAAAGACAGTATTTCCTGGAAGCACAAGATTGGGAGGAGATGACATTTTGAAGTGTGACACATGTGTCTAGTTTGGGGTTAAGGAAAGGAGAGTGTAAGTGCAGCACCAAGAATCCTTGGTTCAAAGACTTCTGGCTGGAGGGATTAGATGGAGAAGATGAGGAGAATCAGTGTCTTTTCAGATTGGTACACTTATTATTACTCTAATTTAAATGCCCTCCCTTTCTTAATCTGATGACTTAGAATATCCCCTGAAATGCCAGACTCCACTGTGTAGTCTTTCTTGACTTACCTCTCTGTCTACCCCAGTCTAGATCATGCACACTACCTTTGTCTGCCTGCATATCCATCTGTTATGGTGTTCACCATATTATATTTATTTGTCTTTTATTTCTCTCTCAAGCACAATACTGACACATGAGAGATGATAAATTAATTTATCCTGAAGTTATTTTATTGTGGACTTATATTTTTTATTTTTTGTTGTTTGTCAAGTACAGTCGTCTCCACTTTATCCCCACCACTCCCCCCTGCCCCACCCATCCCTGCCTCTCTTTATCCTATCCCCTTTGTATTTCTCCATGTGTCCTTTATACATGTTCCATGATGAACCTTCCCTTTTTTTCCCCCATTATCCTTCTCCTCCCACCCCTCTGGTTACTGTCAGATTGTTCTTTATTTCAATGTCTCTGATTATATTTCACTTGCTTTGTTTTGTTGATTAGTTTCCACTTACAGGTGAGATAATATGGTATTTGTCTTGCACTGCCTGGCTTATTTCATTTAGCATATGCTCTCCAGACTCCTCCATGCTGTCAAGAAGGGTAGGAGCTCCTTCTTTCTTTCAGCTGCATTGTATCCCACTGTGTAAATGTACCAGAGTTATTTGATCCACTCATTTACTGATGGGCACTTAGATTGCTTTCAACACTTGGCTAGTATAAATAAGACTAAATAATAACTATACAATGCCTTTTAAGTGTTCAAGTGAAAGGAAGAATCAGCCATTTCTCATCGCGATTCTCTTCAGAAACTAGAATCATTCCAGATTCTACCCAGGGTAGAAAATATGAAGTTTAGTGAAGGAGTATTGAAAGCCAGTATAAGCCAAAACCTAGGCCTCTCTTTCTAGTTGACGAAGTTGTGAATGCAAAGAAAAAGTTATTGGAGTAAATTAAAAGTGCTATTCCAGTGAACACATTAATAATAAGAAAGGAAAATAGCCTCATTGCTGATAAGGAGAAAGTTTTAGTAGTCTGGATAGAAGACTGAACCAATCACAACATTTCCTTAAGCCAAGGCCAAATCCAGAGCAAGGTCCTAACTCTTTTCAGTTCAATGAAGGCAAAACAAATGGAAAATGGGGCTAATGATAGAACCTAATTTACAGGATTGTTTTGAAAATTAACTGACTTTATTATATGTCAAGCATTTAGAACAATTCCTGGTACATGGTAAGCACTTGCTAAAAGTGCTTAACTGACTTGCTAAAAGATTCAGTGATAAGAATAAAAACTGGACCATAACCAAAATTTACTATAGTCATAATAATTCTATATTCATAATCAGGATGATATTAACATAGACCTATGCATGGCTTTGAAAATAACCAAATAACTTATCATTTAAAAACTAGGTGAACATAACTACTACACTAACCAAATACTTGAAACCCTGAGAGGTGAAGTTCAAATGGTTCATCCATTTGAATTTGGATGGCATAAGTTTTAGGAACTGCTGTATCAAATATAAATACAGTTAAAGGGTAAATGAAACATAATTGGAAAATATAGTGAAAGATCTGTTTATTAGAATAAGGTACTTAATTCTGCCACTAGGTGGCAATGCACTGCAACCTTACAACTTAAAGTGCACACTACTACATTACTGAAGATTTATTCGTTCTTTCTTTTATTGTTGTTCAGTTACAGTTGTCCCCATTTTCCTCCATTACTCTCCCCTATGTACCTTCATCAACTCCCTCCCCTTCATTTTTCAGGAAGAGAACATCTTAGAGGTTTATGGCCATCAGGAGAATTTACTACTAAGCTATATACTGATGTAATAGAATCTAATATATGCTGCACAATGAAATAATTAGTTATTTAGTGTCAGGATTCTATTACTTCAATGAGTATGATGATATTTCATTTTATGATTTCTCACTTTTTAAACATACAGTGGTACCTCAGTACTCATTGATAATTCATTCCAGAACTCACGAGGCGTGCCAAAACTGATGGATACCATTGTCATGACTCACAAGTTCTAGCAAGTGCAAGAAGTCCTGAGCAAGTGCTGAGTGCTGAAACTTTTTTTTTATCAAAATGTCATGAGTACAGGGTTTGACCAGTTCTGAAGCTGATGAGTACAGAAGTATCAGTGTATCAGATGAGTGTATCAGTAACTCCTAATAAAGTCTACAGATGTTAAAATCTATAGAACCAGGGACATGGAAATAAGGAACAAGCTGACAGTGATGAGAGACATTGAAATGAACAGTTAACAGTAATCAGAGAGGAGGAGGGAGAAGGATATTAGGGGATAATGGGGAGGGGCATCAAGGCACGTGTGTGAAGGACACATGGACAAAACCAAAGGGGGTAGGTTTGAGGGTGGGAGGCAGGGATGGCTGGGGCAAGGGTTGTGGTGGGGTGAAAATGGAGACAAATGTATTTGAACAACAACAAAAAAGAGTTCTGGCCAAGATGGAGGCATAAGTAGAAATGCTTTGCTTCCTTGCAAAACCAAAAGAAAGATAACAACCAATTTAAAAACAATACACAACCAGAAATGCCAGGAAATCAAACTACATGGAACTCCAACAACGAAGAAGTTTAAAAAAATGCACTGAGACAAAGAAATATGGCCCAAATGAAAGAATGGATCAAAACTCCAGAAAAACAGCTAAGCAATGAGGAGATACTCAACCTATCTGGTGCAGAGTTAAAGACACTGGTAATCAGAATGCTCACAGAAATTGTTGAGCTTGGTCACAAAATGAAGGAACAAATGAAGGTGATCCAAAGTGAAATAAAGCAAAATATACAAGAAACCAACAGTGAAAGGAAGGAAACTGGAACCCAAATAAATGATTTGGAACAAAAGGAAGAAATAAACATCCAATCAGAACATAATGAAGAAACAAGAATTCAAAAAAATGAGGAGAGGCTTAGGAAACTCTGAGACAACTTTAAACACTCTAACATCAGAATTATAGGGGTACCAGAAGGAGAAGAACAACAGCAAGAAGTTGAAAACTTATTTGAGCAAATAATGAAGGAAAACTTCCCCAATCTGGTGAAAGAAGTAGACTTCCAGGAAGCCCAGGAATCCCAGAGAGTCCCAAACAATTTGGACCCAAAGAGGAACACACCAAGGCACATCATCATTTGGTTAACCAAGATTAAAGATAAAGAGATAAACTTAAAAGCAGCAAGAGGAAAGGAGAGAGTTACCTACAAACAAGTGCCCATAAGGCTATCAGCTGATTTTCCAAAAGAAACCTTACAGGCAAGAAGGGACTGGGAAGAAGTATTCAGTCATGAAAGGCAAGGACCTACATCCAAGATTACTCTATCCAGCAAAGTCGTCATTTAGAATGGGAAGGCAGATAAAGTGCTTCCCAGATAAGGTCAAGTTAAAGGAGCTCATCATCACCAAGCCTTATTATATGAAATGTTAAAGGGACTTATCCAAGAAATTGAAGAAGATCAAAAACTATGAATAGTAAAATGACATCAAACTCACAACTATCAACAGCTGAACCTAAAAAAATAAAAACAAAAACTAATCAAACAAGTAAAATAAGAACAGAATCAGAGAAATGGACATTATATGGAGGGTTTTCACTGGGCAGGGTTAGGGAAAGAGTGAGGGGGGAAGGTACAGGGAACAAGAAACATAATTGGTAGGGAAAAATAGATGGTTAGAGGTAAAAAATGGTATAGGAAAAGAACTTATATGGTACAACCCATGGACATGAACTAAGAGGGGAAATGATGGAGAGTTGGGAGATGTAGGGTGGAGGAGGAATAAATGGGGAAAAATTGGGAAAACTGTAACAGTATAATCAATAAAATGTACTTAAAAAAGATTTATGACAGCAAAGGGGCTTAAAATATCAGCAAATTTGATAGTATGTATATTCAATTATTATTGAACAATAAGTACTAAATTCTTGCATCAATAAAGAAAACAAAAACAAAAACACCCCTGACAGTGACCAGAGGAGAGTGGGTGGATAAAAGGGGAAAGGAGGGGAAGTGTCAAATGAAGGAACATGTATAAAGGACCCATGGAAAAAGACTATAGGGGTGGGAGGACTGAATGTGAGACATGGAGGGTGGGTAGGGCAGGGGAGATTAATGGAGGGAAATATGAGGACAACTGTAATAAGAATGAACAATAAAATTTTTTAAAAATAAGTTTTTTAATTTTTTTACTATAATTTATTTAAATTCCGGTTATACTGGTGTTTATATTAAAAGTCATAGCATACTATAACGTGAAATGTCAGGTCAGATGGTGCCTTTGAATTACACTTTGTAAATAAATTTTATTGTAAATATTAGCAATTGAGCAGGGGATAGAAACTGAATCATTACTGAATCAATTTTTAGCATACTTTCCAGAAGGCCTGTTATTTGTGGGGCTTAAGTATGGTGTATTAAGACAGACTATTTAAAGTTATTGTGGACTCTGAATATATCTCTCTGACAATCAAAAGAATGTATATTTTAATTCATTTGCCTATTTTGCATAAATGCCAACAAGTAATTTTATTTATTTATTTATTTATTGTTGTTCAAGTACAGTTGTCTCCATTTTCCCCTACCACTACCCCCACTCCACCCATCCCCACCTCCCTCCCTAAATCCTACCTCCCTTTGTCCATGTGTCCTTTAAACATGTTCCTTGATGACCTTTCCCCATTTTTCCCTCCCAATCTCCCTGCCCTCTGGTTACTATCAGTTTGTTCTTTATTTCAATGTCTCTGGTTATATTTTGTTTGCTTGTTATGTTGATTAAACTCCACTTATAAATAAGATATGGTATTTGTCTTTCACTGCCTGGCCTATTGCATTTAGCATAATGCTCTCCAAATCCATCCATGCTGTTGAGAAGGGTAGAAGCTCCTTTCTTTCTGCTGTATAGCATGCCATTGTGTAAATGTACCATAATTTTTTGATCCATTCATTTACTGATGGGCACTTAGGTTGCTTCCAACACTTGACTATTGTAAATTGTGCTGCTATGAACATATAAGTCATGACACCATAAAAGTCCTAGAGGAGAACATAGGCAGGAAAATCTCAGATATTCCATGCAGCAATATTTTCACCAATATGTCCCCTAGAGCAAAGGTCATGAAGGAAAGAATAAATAAATGGGACCTCATCAAAATAAAAGTCTTCTGCATGGCTAAGGAAAACATCAGCAAAATGAAAATGGAACCAACCACGTGGGAAAATATATTTGCCAGTGATATCTCAGACAAGGGTTTGATCTCCAAAATATATAAAGAACTGACATGACTCCACAGCAGGAAGACAAACAACCCAATTAAAAAATGGGCAAATGACCTGAAAATACACTTCTCTAAGGAGGCCATACAGAGTGCCCAGAGACATATGAAAAGATGCTCAGCATCACTAGCAATCAGAGAGATCCAACAAGTAATGTTAAGATAAATCCCTGTGAAACTTCTGGGTAAGGGAAGGGAGTGTTTGAAGCTGTCATAGATGGGTTCATGAGGTTTAAAGAAAGACACCATCTCCATAATATAAAAGCACAAAAAGTGAAACAACAAGTGCTAATGTAGAAGCTGCCGCAAGTTAATCAAAAGAGCTAGCTAAGATAATAAAGGTGGCTACACTAAATAATGAATTTTTGATAATAGACAAAGCAACCTTATATTGGAAGAAGATGCCATCTGTAACTTTTATAGCTAGGGAGAGATGTCAATGCCTAGCTTTGTTGCGGGAAAATGAAGCGACCAAACTCCTGATGAGAGGTATGAGTCACAGACCCTTTATTACGCATGCGGACCCTAGGGAGAAATCTCCAAATCTAGGGCCCTGAACAAAGACATGAGCTGGCATATATACTCTTCAGAGATGCATGGCATACGTAGCACTTCGGGAGTCAGGTTACAAGCAAGTCCCTAAAAAGTAAAACCTGGTTACAGAGAATAGAAAAAGCAGATCCCCCCCATCTGCATTCCTAGATAACACTTTAGTGAGAAGTTTACAATTGGCTGTCTTCCTGCCAGACATCATGCAGATTCCCTCATCTGCATTCCTAGATAACACTTTAGTGAGAAGTTTACAATTGGCTGTCTTCCTGCCAGACATCATGACTGC
>PVJI01024270.1:0-22211 GCA_004026765.1 Micronycteris hirsuta
GCAGCACAATTCACAATAGCTAAGTGCTGGAAACAACCTAGGTGCCCATCTACAAATGAATGGATCAAGAAACTATGGTACATTTACACAATGGAATTCTACGCAGCAGAAAGGAAGAAGGAGCTTATACCCTTTGCAACAGCATGGATGGAACTGGAGAGCATTATGCTAAGTGAAGTAAGTCAGGCAGTGAGGGACAGATACCATATGATCTCACCTTTAACCGGATCATAACCAACCAAAGCAGAAAGCAAGCAAAACATAACCAGAGAGACTGAAATTAAGAACAGTCTAACAGTAGACAGGGGAGAGGGGGGAGGGGACAATGGGGAGAAGGGTTTTCAGGAATCACTGTAAAGGACACATGGACAGAACTAAGGGGGAGGAGGGAGGTTGGGGGGGAGGGCGACTGGAGGGGAAGGGAAGAGGGGAGGGGAGAGGATGCAAATAACTATAATTGAACAAAAATAAAATTAAATTAAAAAAATTAAAAAAATAAAATGTGCTGGTGGTTACTGTTGTGGACAGTTTGGATTCAAGGAACTTGTCTAACATCACAGAAAGTTCTATCAGACAGCACTGTCCTAGAGCATTATTTTCTTTTTCTAGCCTTGGAATTTTAATACACACTAATCTGACAAATGTGGCAGCAAAAAGTAAAAGTTACCATTTATTAAGGGCCGACCTGCCAAGCATTGCATTTGGTGACTGTACTGATGTAAAACCAAAGATATGAACCATGTGAAAATTTGCCGGTTTAAAACTGATACTAAAAATAACCCTGTTTTAATAATGCTTTTCTTTGATAGCCTTTAAAAAGAATTTACTTTACAACACAATTTTTGGTATCAAATAAGGTGATATTATTCTCTTATCCATAAATATATTTAATCCAAATGCTAATAAAAATTTCAGATAGCACAACTAGAAAAAAAAGAATGTGTTAATAATAAAGTGAGATGAAGTGATTACAATCCATATAAATTGTATGTATATATTTTATAATTTATACATATATAATTATATGTATATATAATTTATATACATGATTATATTGTTTCCTACTGTATTTCAACTTATGTTTTTACAAACCTTTTCCTTAGAACTAGTTTATTTGTACTTGAGAATAGTTGCATTAAATATTCTTTTTCTTTCCTCTATCTCTACATCTTTCTTGCTCTACGTATCAAAAAAATCAATAACACCATAGACAGCTTTTTCAAGGCAAAATTAAAATGACATTAATGCTCATAGATATTTTTCAGGATCTTATAATTACTACCTCAGTACCTTAATCTGATTAAAGTATGCTCAATTTATAAGAATTTATTACTTTTTATGAAAGATTGTGTGTTTTTTAATATGCTTCTTGAACAATTTTAATGTCGTGTAAGAAAGTTAGCACTGTTTGCTTGCTCGGGGCCCCTACGTCGTACTGGTCCTCACTGTGCCTGGCGCCTCCCAGAGGCGTGCAATGCATGGCCCAGCCACGGATCACATGTCAGCTCTCCCTTCCATTTGCATGTTGAACATCTCCAAAGATTCTGGCGCACTCTGTATCATGTGTCAAAAACAACGTGCTCACTAAGGCAGTGATCTCAGTCCTTGGTCCTTGTGCTGAAAGCATTGGATAGAGGTAGTTCCATGCCTGGGGTCCCACTACACTTAACTGAATATTCTGGGACATCTAAGAGCCACCGCGCTTATTTATTCATTAATTTACTCATTTAAAAAGTGTCTGAGTACATATTGTGTACCAGGCCTTGGCTCAAGAATATAAAGAATAAAACAGTTCTTTCCTGAAGGTTCCTGGAGTATAGGACAACAGAGATACAAAAAGAAGTCATTAAAATACATCATTGCAATATAACCGAATGGACATGTCTAGGCTAATAAGGAAGCACAGTGGACGGTTACATAAGTGCCAATGAAAGCTTCTTAGCAAAATGCTAGTACCTTAGAGAACTACCAAAGGCAGGGCAGGAATCAGCCAGGTAAAGGGGAGCGAAGTAGAAGCATTCTATACAGATGTGTAGGCATGGAAACAGGAGGGAAACTCAGCACTGTTTTATAAGGTTACTCTAGACTATAATGGATTATGACATCATTTATACGTACGTCTAGCTTATTTGGTAGAAAACTCTATTGTACCCTTGATGTCCACCTTTTCCCTTTTCTTTTTTTTTTTTTTTTTAAAGATTTTATTTATTTATTTTCAGAGAGAAAGGAGAAGGGAGGGAGAAAGAGCAATGTATGGTTGCCTCTCACATGGTCCTCACTGGGGACCTGGCCTGCAACCCAGGCATGTGCCCCGACTGGGAATCGAACCGGGACCCTCTTGTTCCCAGCCCGCGCTCAATCCACTGAGCTACACCAGCCAGGCTTCCCTTTTCTTTAAAAATGCAATCCCAGCATTTTTGCTAAGTACTTGGCTGACCATCTAAAGACTGCATTCCCCAGTGTCCCTGCAGCCACGCAGGGGCACACCACTGAGTCAAGGCCAGTGGCATATGAGTATCAGTGAAATGCGTCGCTTCCACGCCATGGTTTCAAAGGGGAGGGGCATGCCTTCCGTTCCCTTTCTCGCTCTAATGCTATCTGGATGGGCATCACTGGAGTGGCTATCTTGGAAGCACTCAATGAAAACTGTGTGTTCAGGGTGACCGAGCAGCAAGAGACCAGGAGCCTGGGCCCTGCCCACGGCATCATCCCGGGCTGCCATGTCAGAGAAAACACGAATTTCCATCTTTTTCAACCACTGTTATTCTGAGATCTCTGCTAGAGCAGGCTTTCTTGACCGCTAATCCCTATACACAAAATATATTTTCAACATTTTTAACACTGTTCTCCATTTATTGGCACAGCATCCCTGTTACAGGACTAGAGCTTTGAATGTCCCCCTGGGTGAGAATCTCTCCTGGAAACCATGTGACTTTGGGGATTGTAAAGTGACCCTAAATAAATGTTACTTTTAATGCCAACATGTGGTCTTATTTTATAATAAACTTGATAATAATAGGTTATTGTTTATTCTTGTGTTTGATATATTCTTGTGTAATTATACACTATACACATGACATTATCCACTTTCTTTTTAGAAGCAATTTAATTATTTGGGTCCTGATAAATCCATGTTGGCTATCAAATACACCTTTTGAATAATGTCCATAGATTCTGGGGCATAGCACAGTTAATTTTATGAATCTTTTAAAAAATAACTTGGTAGTGGAAACTCATTTAGTGACTTAGTTCAGTCATATTTTATTACTTATTTTAAACCTATTTGCATGTATGATCTTGAAATATACTGTGCAAACATTTAATGAAGGCACAATTTGACAGAATTTTCTTCTTCTTTGCTGTAAGCTTCAAAAATGTATGCTGTCCAATATTCTTAGAAAGTGAAAAAGATAAAGAATGCTGACATCCAAATAAAAACACTGACTGCAAAGTTAACCGCTTATAATTTATACTTAATTAGGAATGCAGTGCATTTTCATGACATAACTGCCTCATTTGCTATTACAAATACAATTGTGTCTGATTTATTACTAATTTTGCTGGAATAAATTAAGACAGCAAACTTTATGACTGCATGCAAAACTATGCTGAACATTATACAAAATCAAAATAATTCAATCTAATACATGAACAAATTTAGTTCTTTACTAGAGGCAGAGTTTTTAAGAGTCATGATTCAAAAGCAATTAAGTAGCTGTCTGCTTTACAAAGACGATGCTGCCCTGGCTGGGTAGCTCCGACGGAGAGAGCCTCGGGCCGGTGGACCAGGGTTGCCCCGGTCACGGTCAGGCCACGTACAAGAATCAATCAATGATGCATGAGTAAGCGGAACAACAAATCGATGTTTCTTTCTCTCTCACCCTTCCTCTCTCTCTAAAACTACCAATGATAATAATAAAATAACAACAACGATAATAATGAAAGATTGTGCAGGCTTTATCATAGAGCAATGGAAAACAAATCACTGTCTTGAATTTTAAATTAGGAGGTTTTCCCTATCAATCAGAAAAACATTGTGCTTCAATAAATGTTAATTTTAATGCCAATACTTGGCCTTATTTGATAACAAAATTTATAATAATAGACTATTTCCCCTTTTCTGTGATATATCCTTGCATAATTATGTACTATTTACACACATGCCATTATAAGTCTTTTTTCTTAGAGACAAATATTCTGGTATGTCTACTATGTAACTTCAGTTGCAGAAACCACCTTAGGGCCCCTTTGGTAAAACATCACCAATCAGCACCAGTGATACCGCTTACGCTGGTGAGTGGCCCATACCTTAACGTTAGTGAGACATCACTTTCTAGATCAAACTGCCATCCTGGGTGATGAGAGTGTCATCTAAATTTAACATTATACATTTAAATGTTTTTCCATTTCAATGATTCGGTGATGAGAGAAAGGGAAAAGAGAGAAAGGCTGGTAAGGTTGCTTGGGTCCTGGAAACTGTAATTTAAGGGCTGAAATAATTGATGTTCTCTAATGGAGAGCTGAACAACATAGTAAACTTATTCCCTAAAAGAAGATCCCAGCCACTCACACAAAGGAAAACTGATTCTTCCCGATGCCCCGGGGATCCCATCCTATCCATGTCTTCCTCCCAAGGTTGAATAATATTCACAGCATCTTTTTATTTATCAGCATCTTACAGCATCTTTTCTGTACTTGAGGATGTATCAGAACCAATAGCTATAAATGCAGGACTTGCCAAAGATTTTCTGTGTGCTCATTGGATTTTTAAATTCAGAATCATTTCTAAAGCAAATTCAACACTAAGTGACAAGCTGAACTGGCCAACTCCTGCTCATAACGGATGCACTCTTCCAGCCCCTAAGCATGACGTGCTCTGGCATGGGAGTCTCACAGGGGATGTATCTTAACCGGAGAGGACAGGGTGCTACCTAATCAGGCATTCTGGGTGAGCCACAGGATGACTGTAAACAGACCAGGCACCAGAAACGCTATAAAGCACAAATTCAAATATGACATGGCAGAGCCATGAAGTGCTAGCAATCAACCGTGGCAGTGAGCCGACTGCTCTCCGGATTGGGGTGGAAATCTCCCAGACAGAGTCACAAACGGTTATGGGTCCTGAAACTTAGGCTGCGGCCCTGATAAGCATCAAGGAGACGTGGAAACAACTGCGAGGCACATTGGGTCGGCCTCACCGTGTTTCCAGAAAGAGCACTTACAAATTGGGAGCAGAACGAAGAAGAGGCTTGATTTCATATGTGAATGTGAAATGACCACTTTGACTCCATACATGGCCAGGGTAATCAAGGTGCACTGTTTGCTGCTACTTGGGAATAGGGTGAAGTGACAGTTGTCTAAATTGAAATAAATTCAACATTCCTACTGCATCGTATAGACCCTCAGGTTACTGCTGAAAGACACTTGTCTGTTGAAATCCCCCCTCGCCTTGTGTATTAAAAAGAATAAATAAATAAAATGAAAAATACATTAACAAACGATCCAAGCGTGAATAAGTATTAAATCCTTCTGCAACTCCACAATATCAATTAGTTGGACCGTTAAAAATATAAGTTACTCAAAGGAAATAGAATATTAGGACCTATTTTTAAACAGTTAAGAGCCCTGGATTCAGGCCTTGTTCACCAGAGTGAGCAACGGTAGATTTGTGCTCGATGCAATTCAGTTCTGCAAATACTTACTGAAATACTACTATTTACCAGGCACTACCTTGGACACTGGTCACGTGAAGATAAAGTATACATCGTGTTAATTCATTCTAACCATTTTCTGACTCAATTGAATAACTTAGCATATATTTTATTTCAGTGTAATTAAAATCCTCTCACATGTGATATATTCAACAAGGAATCAGTCCATAGCTAAATCACGTGCATGCATAGGGGTAATCCTGTATATTTATATTGTGTGAGTGTGCGAGTGTGTGAGTGTGCTCATCACGTTGTAGTCACAATGCTTTGCAGGATGCGTGAACAGGTATAAGGATCATCTTGTCATTTAATCCAAGGCATTTTCCCTGCTCCAAGTATTTTCTCCAAGGTGTGCTGCACTTGAATTTTTAAGGGATTATGAGAAGTGACTTTGGGGTCCCTAGTGTTATAAACAAGAAGGCTTTCTTAAAGCTACTTGCGGGATGGGGTGTTATAGACAGACCACTGTGGAGGGCATCATGGGGGAGAAATAAAGAAAACAGGGAGGTTCCCAGGTGAACCAGAGTCGTTTGGGTATGATCCCCAGGTGTCCCCTCTACTTTCCTCCATCCCCTCCCTGCCTTAGCTCTTCTTGTTTATGGCCAGAGAAACTAGAATTGTGTTCTGCTCAATGGTTTACTATCTGCATGACCTTGGGCAATTTACCTACTCTTCTAACCTGAAGTTGTCCTGTCTTACGGCCTTCTCTGTTGACTTCTCCCACTAGTTTTGCCATTAAAATCCATGATACTCGTTGTCATAACCTTGTATTTTGTATTAACTTCTTTCTGGCAAACCATGACAGTGCTTTCTTTTACTAAATGAATAAATGAAATGAATGAAAAAATGCCTATGAGATACTAACAATACCTTTCCTTCAGAGGTCAGCATAGATTTCAGGAAACCAACAAGGTTAGAACTCAGCATAGATACCTAGCTTGGTCTTATCAGCCCATCCCATATAGCAAGTGATGGAGGAAGGCAACCAAACAGATCGGTGAGCCGGTGGAGGCATGAAGAAAGACAGAATTTCGAGGTGAAAATATTTGTGATCTTGGAGGATGTCTGAGATAGCCTAGCTCCAAAAATAGCTAAACTGTTTAGCTTGTTTTATTCCTTCTGCCTCAGACATTTTATAACATGTCCTTTCATTTGGATCCTTCTGGTTTTCTACAATAGTGAAATAACAAGAGTCCTTATTTGAGTATAATCTTTTCCTGCTGTTCTTTAATACAAGTAAGAAAGATTTTCTCACTCATCATTGGAAATGTTACCATACTACACTAGAGCCAATGTTATTTCTCTGGAGATAGAAATACAGAATACAGGGGCTCTACTACCTAACAATATGCAAACATTATTTTCTTTCAGCAATCCATTGCTACACAAAACAAAGACTTGAAACTTAAAAATAAAAACCCCAGAAAAATTAAAAGTAAAGATTACATAAAATGTATTAACAAAATTGCTAGTAGAATTTACTTGTTAATATGAACATAAAAAGGTTATTGCTTTATAATTATTTGTCTATGAATTTCTTATCTAGGAGACAATGACCCTATTTAGAACAAGGGTTTGTCTCATTCATTTTTTTTTATTCCAAATACCTAACACTCATAGTATAATTCTGAAGACATGTTTAAAGTAAATATATACTTGATATATTTAACATAAAATATGTTGAATGATATTTTGTATATATGCATAAACAAATGAGTGAAAAAAGGCACGTGTTTAACGATTAAAAATTAATATTTCAGGTAAATGACATTCCAGGGACATGTGTAGACTTTATCTCGAGATAAGAATGAGGCTGGTCTCAGACATGCCGGCCTCCCAACTTCGATGCAATGGTTGGATGTCCTACATCAATCACTCTTTGTATAAGGCATGCAAGGCACACGTTAAATGAGATCTGATGGTATACAAGGCCTGATGGTAGTAAATCCCGAACCATCATTAAGTGTTAGAATTTTAATCCAATTAAGTAAATGAATTGATGTAAGAATGAGCAAGTGACCGTGAAAGAGTGTTCCCGGCAGCACTCTATCATGAACTAATTACTTCTATGGCGTGTACAGATTCTAAAGAAATTAATATTGCTATAAATTGAACTGTGCCCCTCCAAAATCCATATGCTGAAGCCCTACCCCCCAAAGTGATGGTGCCTGAAGACGGTGTCCATGGGAGCTGATTAGGTCCTGAGAGTGGAGCCTTCAGGAAGGGATTAGTGCCCTCATAAGAAGACACACAAAAGTGTGTCTCTAGTTCTGCCACGTGAAGACAAAGCAAGAAGACAGCTGCCCACAGTCAGAAAGAGGGCTTCCCCAGAGACAAAACCAACCTACACCTTGAATTTGGACTTCTCAGCCTCCAGAACTATGAGAAATAAATGTCTATTGTTTAAGTCCCCCAGTCTATGTGATTTTGTTTTAATTGTTCAACCTGATCAAGACAGATACCTATCAGAACCCAGAGAAAATGGCTAGCTTCACTGAGGATGCAGTTAGTTAGGTAAGGCCTCGAGGGAGGAAGATGAAGATGACCATAATTAGTTCTGAGCTCCGCAATGGACGGACAATATGAGACAGTAAAGGGAGATTCTACCTGAGTTTAGGAAACAAGCTATCACCCTGATGGAGAAAGACATTATACATAAAGATAGATTTTATTTATGTCTGATACAAAAGCGAAAATTTAAGTTTATAAGACAGTAAAATAAATTTGGATTCATATATAAACATAGGCACACATAAAATAAGAATGATAATGGACTTCATAAATTTAAGTACAACGTAGAGACAAAGTAAAATTTTCACTGGGCATTGAACAGCCCCTTAAAATCACACCATGTCTAATTTTGGTTTTATAGCCTGATGTCTGAAAATTTACATTCCCCCCTGCACAATAGATATTTGTCATCCATAGTCAGAAACAGGAGACTTATTTCAAGATGAGAGCTCTAAAATATTGAGGGTGTTGAGCTTTCAGAGCAGAGAATGAGGATTTTATTTTCTTACATGTTACAAAGACTGGAAAAACATTATTCTTAATTTTTAAACCACGGGGTGTCCTTTAAACCATGGTTTTGGAAAATATTGCCAACTTTTAAACTAGAAAATGCATTTTTTAATTTAGAATACTAGAGCTTCATCTATGTGTACAGGATGTGTGCAGCTTCACATGATGAGGGAGAGAGAGGACCATACAAGTGCTTTGTCTCCTGGGGAGATGTTGGCCATAAGCCCCCTGGAAGAATGTCTTGGGAAGGAGGAAGTCTGGACAGCTCTGACCACTTCCATAACATGGGCTGACTTGGTTCTGGAAGCAAATCATGCACACACACTTCAAAGTAGAAGCAGTTTCCTTTTTTTTTTTTAATGGGAAGAAAAAGATATTGTCCATAGAAAAAAATAGTCAAAGAAAGAGAGATTCCCAAAGAAAAGTGAGCATAAAGGTGAGAGTCTGAAGGTCACAGTATAGAAGAGACTTGTGAAGTATTGAAACAGGACATTTGTTTTCTTCACCACATGGAATACTTGCAAATTTAATTTTATTTTCAAGAGTAATTGGGGTGTAAATGTAGGTAAACAGAGATGACGGCAGACTCAGCATCTTAGGGAAATGTCATTTTCACTTGGTTTGACTAATGCCCCTAGTCAAGCGAGAGAAGCATTAATTTTAAACTATCACTATGAAAAGGGACAGGGTGACAACGGGAAAATAAGAGTTGTCCCCACAGCCTCTTTGGAAATGCTTTCTGTAATGTGGATGGCGAGTGTGACTTCAGTCCAATGATGCAAATCTCACTGGACAACGGTAAAATCTTAGATTCTGAATTTGAGGAAGAGAACCTATTTTCTCCCGCATTAGCACATGCATATTTTTTAAACATGGGGATCGGGAAAGGGCATTTGCAAATAATTATATGGAGTCTATAATGGCAAAATGGTCTTTGGGAAGAAATAAACTCGGGCACATGGAAATAATTTGGTTAAAATGTGAATGATGTCACACATTCACACCCCAACACACACATATACACACACTGAGCGTTATCACTACCAAGGTAAAATTTGTTCAGAAACATCTTTATAGGAATGGAGTCAAAGTAGTTGTAGGTGATGTTTATCACTGCCATGTACGTGTTCAACGTGGGCATAAAAGAAGATAACAGTTATGAGCTGTTTACCTTGGTTTCTTAACTAAATTCATTTTCTCCATCACTACTACTTAATATTTATTGAAAAAAAGAATGAATAAATTCTAAACCATTAACTACTAATTTACATAGTTGGTACTATTTTTAGGAATAATGATGAACCAGTGCTAGGTGGTCCTGTGAATGATTCTCTGAAAGTATCTGACTTCTCATTCCTAGTTCCATCCCTGCACTCTGAAGTCTTCCATTACTAAGGAGATGTCCTAGTCCCTCCTACAAGATTCAGGTTTGAACACTGTCTGCCTAGATCCTTAAAGGGTGAGGTCTTCTTCAGGACAGCCGAGCTGCTCCTCTGATGGAGTGAGCTATGAGCTTTCTTGATTTATAGCCCTTCTCCTTGTCTACCCACGCTGTAACTGTACTCAGGGAAGCATCGCTGTTGTTCTGTCTTCTATTCATTAAGCAAACGTTCATTTAACATCACTGGGGAAACAAAGATGAATGCATTGTGTCCTAGTCTCAAAGGAGTTGACAGTGGGCAGAGAGAGCTGGGACTATACATTACACCAGTGGCAGTGACAAATACTTTGGGCTTCATTCATTCAAACAACTTGCAGTGACATTGTATGGACTGTAAGCATCATTCCCTTCTGCGCGCTGTTCTTAGTCCCTTGCCATCCACACTTCTAAAATGGCCTTCTACCACATACACAATTTGAATTGGAGGTGGGGGACAGTGGGAGATATGAGCAAGTTATTTTCCAAATCTCTGAAAATACTTCTGCCCTTTTCGTAACTCCATGGCTTACTGAGATGTAATCATTTCTGAAAATCCAGTTTTATGCCCTCTGGTATCAAAATGCCATTTTGACTTTTATAGTTAATACCATCAATTACATACTTAATACCATTTATGGTCTTTGTACAGAATACTAAACTCAATTTTTCCTATGTAATAAATAAGACACACTGCTTAATAGTCTTTCTACCCATCTCCCTCCTGAAGGTAGAAAAAATTAGTAGACCCTAATGATTGTCTATTAATCACCACTTACCCCTTCTTTTGTGTTTGTAGACATAATTTTATTCTGTATTCTACCCCTCAGGAACAGTGACTGTAAACCTAACTTAGCTGAACATCCTAAAGAATAAAAACTCTTGATTTTTAACACAGTTCCTAAGAATAACATGCTGATTTTAGAAACAGATGAAATTTAACTGCATGCTACATAATTAAACAAAAAGATGACTTTATATAGTATACAATAATTTTTATCAGATAAATATAACTTTAAATTTAGTGGGACTAATTTTGAGGTAAAATTGCAGAATTATCATTTTTATATTTCCCATTAATTTGCTCTTTTTCTTATTGTTATCAAATAGTCCATTGTGCATATACATTGAAGGATACACTCCTAAAAACAAAACTACTTCAAATTCAGTAAATTTCTAAACCATAAATTAAGGAAAATCCTGCTTACTTGTAAATCCTGATTTTACTTGTGAGGTAAGTAAAGTGACCTATTAATGAAGTTAAACACATTTAAATGATTATTTTCTGTACTAGTTTCTAAAGAAGGCAAAATAATACCCATTTAAATATGCATGCATGTGTGTGTATGTATATGTCTGTGTGTTTATATGTGTGTGTATACATACACACATTTTTTTCTTTTTCATAATGGCTCTACCGATTTACACTCCCGTCTGCTGTGCCCACAGCGCAGCCTAGTGAGGAGCGCAGCTGTGGGCAATCCCCAGCATCCTCAGGGTCTGTGAGGACCTCCCTGATCAAGGCTGCTGGTGTCTTCCGCAGAGCAGGCCCCTGGGAACAGAGGTCACTCCTGCAGCATGGCTGGTAGACTTGCCTTCTTCCCTGTTCCTAGTTCCTTCGGATGTCTCTGCTCTGCCAGTCTCCGGGTGCAGTGACACTGACTCCTGTCCTCCTGCAGTGCCCCAAAAGGCGGGGTCCTGGGCTCCCTGACCCCGCCCTTCCGTTCCCAGGGCGGGAACACGCTGGCCTGGCCTGAGGGGCGGAGGGGGAGCTTCACGCAGGCAGAAGGAAACCGGCCCTCCTACTCTCTGGGGCAGTCCTTCTTAGTATTTTTGTTCCGATGCAGCTGTCTGATGCTGGTTCTTCGTGTGGGGACAGAGGCTGAGGCCTCTGACAGTGCCATCTTCCAATCGTCACTGGTTGTGAGGTATAATCTACTGAAATGCACTTTTTAAAGAGCAACAAAATAAAACATTGGGTAGGCAGAGTTTATTACTTTTAAATTCAGGGGTTGTGAGGACTGATGTTAATGAACTAGGTGATGGAGATAATGTCAACTTTTTTTTTTTTTTAAAGAGAAACTTCATCATATAAATTCACAATTTTTAATTCTCTCCCCTGTTCTTTCCAGGATAAATTCTATGCTATAGGGAAGTGCAAAATATGTTTTACTCTCTGTAAATGCCGTGCCTTTTGAAGTACCACGTGAGGTCGCTGCAAAGGATTTGCATAGACCGGTTCCCAGTGAATGAAGAGCAGGCACTACTGAACTGTTCTCTCCCTTCGGGCTGGTGGGCTGGTAGGAAACACTCTTTCAGAAGAAAGATTGTCTGCATCTGCCAAGATCATTGGAGGAGTTGGCTGTGTTTCTCCACTGGACGACCAGGCTTTGAAAAAAGGATTCCATTTACATGGGAACACATCAATCAGCACCATTAGCAGAACAGGGATGGGTTAGAAACCCCTTCCGCGGCGTCCAACCCAGTTCTTTCCAGCCCCTTTGTGTTCACAGTTTGAAGTGCCTGCCATGTTAATGTCGCCTCATTGTGCCCTAAAAAACCCCCGTTTCATCGTGTCCGCCTTTCTTCTTTTATAATAATGCGCCTGGAAAGGGTTCTTTTTAAAATGATATTTAATGACATGAGTTCTCAACTCCGGTGCCTCAGACGACAGGGTAACATAATACCTTTTCAAAAATAAAATAAAAGGGATAATTGCAAGAGTAAAAAAATATGTTTCCTATGTAATATAATAGTGAAAACAAAGATCGGATTTTAAAAGCTCACACACTAAAAGTAGATAGATAAATGGGCATGGTGCGGTGGGCAGATCGAAGCAACTCTGTGGAAATGCTTTCTACTGAGTGCACATGAATGATGTTCAAGTCCAGAACAGCCCCTGGAGTTCCTGACCTTCCCGTGTCAGGGATTGTCTGAATACACATCTAGCTTTAGAGACTCTGGTTGGATCCCATGAGGTGAGATCTCCCAGCACATCCATACATCGTAACAATTAACTTTTATTGAGTTCTTACTATGACCCAGAGAGTATGTATTCTAAGCATGGACATGTGATTCACTCATTTAATCCTACAGCAACTCCATGAAAAGAGTACTCCTCTTCCCCAGTTTTACAGATGAGGAAACTGAGGCAGAAATGTGAGAAGACCATGCTCACCCACCCACAGAGCTAATGGTAGAGCAAAAGAGCAAACTCAACTGCCTGGCCCCTGAGCTCTTGCCTTCCTCGTTCAGCTGTGCTCTGGTCCCTGGACCAGAAGCTGCCTCTCCCCCCATAAGGGCAGTTTCCCACCTGCGGCAGGATGGAGGTCAGAGATGTTTAGCAAGGTCCTCCAGGTGATGCTGCCTGGATCTAAATTGTTCTGTGAGGTGTTATGATGGGTGGGGTGTGCCTGGGGGGAAGGTCTGTCTGTGATGCCACCTCATTCATTCTTTACCAACTTAACAAAGATGGCTTCTGACAGCAATCATAACTCCCTCTGCCAAATTCATGGCATGTCACTATTCCGCTTGGCCGGGGTGGAGGGGGAGGGGAGGGGAAGGAGCAGATTTTTATTGCTTTTGTTTGCTTCCTCAATTGGGAATTTAATCCAAAAATTTTACATACACATACATGCACATCTACCTTAAGTTCTCCCTGCTCTTTTGATAATTGTGCAGAACTGAAAGTGTAATTTCAGGAAGAGACCCATTGGTATGTGGTGCACAGGCGAATAGTTTTAGTTTCTGAATGGGGAGACCGGATATGTGCATCTCATTGTTTGCTCATACCTCTCGAGGATGCTTCTGCGGGGAATTTTGCATTTATTTATTTATATATTTATTTATTTCTGTCTCTATTTATTTTTGAGCTGAGGGAGCATTCAGTAGGGATGGGGAATAAAGGGTTGCATTGCAGCCTCCATGGTCCAAATGCCAGCAGAGCTATTATTTTGCTTGGTTAGATGTTCTCTCCCCTCATATTTGGCTACACATGTAGGGAGAAAAATATTTGAAGGTAAATAAAACAACTCAGTTCAGACATAGTTTTATTTTCAAGACACAGTTCCAATAGCAATTAAAGTACATGGCCCCGAAAATGATGTTTTCTATACAGGCATGATCAGATGGGTGATTTTAAGAGTCACGGGCATGTTTTAATTCAGAAGGTGATGTTTTTGAACTGGTTGTATGGACATAGCACCTGCTTAGCTAATGCATAGACAAGATTTATAACTACAGGGATTTATAGGACATATCTTGATGGGATTCCTATACTATTTAATTGCATTGGTTCCTTTTACTCTGATTTCATATTAGGTAACTAAATTTAAAGTATTTCCCTCTGAAAATAAAAGTTTTTTTAGAGGATAGTCCCTTCAGCAGATCTTCGATGATAACATTGATGATGAGGATGATAGCGGTCAATTACTGAGGTTTGCTATTGCATGTAGCTACAGAGACACTTCCTCACTCAATCTTCCCAACAACCTTGAGCACTAGATTTCATCCCTTTTCACAGATGAAGAAAATGCAGTTCAGAGGGATTGGATTAATTAGCAAAGATGGGTATTTAAATCCAGGTCTTGATGATGTTAAGCCCTTGCTCTTTATTATCACAAACTACAGCCCAAATGTACAATTTATGAAATTAATTTCTCCAAAATCAAAAAAAGAATCACTGAAATAAAAAAATTACTTGTTGGGACAAACAGTCTAGAGTACATGTATTCAAGTCAGGAAACGGAGATCCCTTAATTTAGTTTCACTGGCTTCAACAATGCTTTCCTAATTCTAAATAAAACTTTTTATGAATTATTAAAAACTTGTTTCTAAGGGTCCTGGGATGTTTTCTACCGAACATGGCACTACAAACATTATACATAAATTGCATTTTGTCTTTCTATATGTAACACAGAGCCTCCTCAATTTTAAAGCAGAGACTGACATTTTGTGCAGAACTTGAATGTCTTCCTATGTCCAAGGTGCTCTGTCCGCACAGAAAAATGTCTCTCCTGCTATTCTATGTCTATTGCCCTGAAATCAATTGCGATGGATGCTCATCGTTAATGTATGAATCCATCATCAGATGAAGATTTTATAGTATTCGTTAGAAAATGCACTTGCATTGCTCACAGACAATTTATTCCTTGCCAATGAATGTTTCTTTTCAACAAACATTGCAATCTATAGGAGGAAGATTTTGTGGCAGTTGCCAGCTGCAGAAGGACTTGCACCTGCCGCTACGGAACACTGCTGATGGCTGGCCAAGGTTCTTCGGTGCTTAGAATGCGGATTTCTTAGCCTTCACTCATGCTTGCTGCACGTTTTAGCCGCTAGCAGCGAAGCATGTGTATCCTCACAGTTCATTCAACTCTCTCCCCTGCCCTCAATACATATTGCATAAAGAAAATATTCTAGTAAATCCAAGGACTATGCAAAAGAGGGTAATATCAGGTTAATCAGGGCCGTCTCAAATTCAGCATGCAAAATAGCCATAATTAATGCAAAAAGTAGAGATGAATTGTCAAAAAGTAATTACGAGAAGTAGTATTTTTGACTAGCAATTTCCCTTTTGAAAATGATTTGCTTGAAAAAATCTCTATCAATATTTATGAAGAAGAGCTTAAAGTTTAAAGGAAAAATTATTGAATATATGAACTATGTCACTAGAATACATATTATGATAAAAACAAAAGAAAGATTAGTACTTATTTTGCTTCCCTTTAACATCTATTAAATTCTCGAAAGGAACTAAAGACCTTGTCTTATGTGAATTATTTTGAACGCAAGGGCCAATGCTAATCAGTAGTAGAGTTTTTCTTGCTGTTGTTTGTTGTTTTCTGATGAAAGGGGAAAAACCTAAATATAAATAGAAATAAGCATAAATAAACCAAAGTAGGGGAGCCAAGTTAGGTAAATAGCAAGCAGATAGTATGTAACTCCTGTATTAAATGTATTATAGAATAATAAATAAAACATAAATAGTATGGAAACCTCCAATCTTCATCACAATATTCTCTCCAGAAATTCCCACTTGGAAGCAAAATCAAACAATTCCAAAGCACAGAGAAACGTTTTGCCATCAGAACCTGATCAGATTCTCTCCCCTGACTGCGAGTGAGTCGTTAGCCCACTGATTCCTTCAGGGGCTGAGTCTGACTGCCCCGCTGGCATTTCCGAAACACAGCTCCCATCATGCCGTGCCTGCTTGCTTCACATCTCTCAGAGCGTCTCCAGTGTGAAGGGTTTTAAAACAAACCAACCAGTCCAGTGCACGACGTGGAAAAAACTTGATGACTCTGCTTACTTCCTAAGCACGCCACCTCTCAGACTAACTCCCACCCCTGACGGTTGGTTAGCAGTTGTCTGAAGCGGACTAACTTTCCCTACCTGTACATTGGTATGTGTTGTTCCCATTGCCCACCGTTCCAGGGAGGCGTTCCCCGCTTTCGCAGACCCTGGGGGTCCGGGATCATGCCTCTCCCATCACAGGTGGTGCAGGGCCCAAACTGTCTACAAGCATGTGATCCCAGGCTATGGGCCCTGAGTGGCAGGACCAGGGTTTATTTGTCGCTAGAGTCCCTAGCACTGAGACGAAATACTGACTCATTGCCATTTTTAATAAAAAATAGGTGAGTAAAATAGGTTTGGAGGAAACACAAGTGCACCCCCATCAAAGTGACTGCCAACCACAAAGAGGAATGTCCGTGTTTCTGAAGGTTTGGGAGCTTGCCTGGACCAATAAATTGTCACAATATCCCTTCAGAGCACTTCAGCCATATATGTAACCCCCCCACCCATATAGCACATTGACATCCCTGTATGCTCCCTCAGCTTTAGACGAGTGGAGACCGTGTGTCTCAAAATGTGTTTTGAAAAAAGTCATTTTCACACACTGTAGATTTAAATCACACAACGCAAACTATGATTTTCAAATGGTATTCGAAGGATGCTACCTATCTTCCTCCCTGGTAAAGAGTGGGCGTCTGTGCCCGGCTGGTGTAGCTCAGTGGATTGAGTGCGGGCTGGGAACCAGAGGGTCCCGGTTTGATTCCCAGTTGGGGCACATGCCTGGGCTGCGGGCCAGGTCCCCAATGAGGGCCATGTGAAAGGCAACCATACATTGCTCTTTCTCCCTCCCTTCTCCTCTCTCTGAAAATAAATAAATAAAATCTTAAAAAAAAAAAAAAAAAGAGTGGGCGTCTGTAATGACATTCAGATCATCTGATCAAAGCCGGCTAGAAAGGAAGGGAGATAATTCCCACAAGATTAGGAAGGACAGTTAGGAGGGACACCGATTCTCTTAATATTTTTTGAACAATTCAATAATAACAATATGTCATTTGCCCAGAAAAACTAGTTTCTGAACTTCGTCCCTCTCGAGTGCAGATTTTGTGTGTTGGTGTGTTAATAAAATGAGTACATTCCATGTCTCATCTTGCAGTAGAACAAACATTGGAATCTGACAACACTCTGTACTTTGCACATGAGGCTTGATTTCCTGCCTCTAGTTCAGAGAGATACATGCTTTAAATCCTTATTCCAAGGGTAGTGAAAGACTTGGTCTTTTTCATCTGCATTTTTTAATCCTTAGTGGTCCTTTGCATAGATATATATGATAAATAAAAAATACATTCAGGGTGGCTCCTGACCCATGGTGCATCACGGTTTATTTTGAACACTTATCTATAACTGGTTAAACAAGTAAGAGAATTTGATCCTGGATGTAGCATGAGAGAATGGGAGTTTCCTAAAGTCCCTCAGAACCATAACTGAAAACGATGTGAGAAAATAAACAGTCTGCTCAAACTGAACAAAGAGCTCATCCCAAATGATTTTCTTTGATTGGTTGCTAAGGGTTCCCTGGTAGGTCCTCACGCCCATGCCCAATTTACGCCTTAAATCCCTGCCTGCCCATGACTGAGGTGAGACCCAGGCATTGGCGTAAATCTCTCTTACCATATCCCCAGCCACATACTTAAGTTATAACACACAATGTTTCTCTTAGATTAGGCTGAAGCATTTATTCTTGCCCAGGAGTATCTTTGATAGACCAGTTTGTCTCTAATGGCATATTTCTGCCAAAATCATGTACTGGCTACAATTCTTTGGATGTTATTAATAAAAAAGCTAGTTGATCATAATACAGGTCCCTCAAGTGGAGTTAATAGTAGGTTGAGGCCACAATTCATATCATAAGCTACATAGCAGTTGGCCTATGATTAAGGTGCCATCTATACGCTTGTGAAAAGAGGTGACTTTTCATGTAGAATTACACTAGTACTTGAATACTGCATGTCTACACTCTCTTCTACTGTGTGAATATTCTGGGGTGGCGGGAAAGATCTGATTATTTAGGGTTTTCCCTCCAGGCAAACCTCCCAATAAATTCAAAAGGAAATTTCCCTTAGTAAATAGTGCAGAATTAGCTCATTTAATTTTTTTGAGCTGTTTAATGGCCATTATATAACATACATGCCCAATAAAATTTGTTAAGTGTCAGCTAAGGGATCTGTGCTCATTCTTTTATTGTGTACAAATAAATACCTACGTATAAATCTTCATGTCCTTAATATTGATGGTTAAGTCATATCTTGACATAAGAACTGTTCTACAAGGGCTTAGATGAATTCAGTGAAACTAAACACCCTTTCGGTCTATGCCAGTAAATTTGCATCTGTGCTCCCATGATGATGTCGCGTTTTATTCTCTTTCATATTTCAGAGTGGGTACGTCGCATTCATCAATAATTTGGAATTGTACTCACCAAGAAGCAGAGCCCTAACACAGGAAGAGCCACAGTGGTGCAAAAGTGAATTGAAAGGAAGCAAGCTCTAATGAACAGGTGAGCGGGACTTGTTTAGCACTGACATATCAATGAGGTGAAAATCCCCCCCACCAAATGAAGAAGGTGAAAATCAGCCCGTCAGTGAACTCTGTCATTTCTCATCTTCGTACCGACCATACACATGGCCCCACCCATCTCATGTGTTGGTTTTTACCACTGAGAGTAAGATAAAGTGTGTTTCTTTATCAACTCATTCATTCTTTGAATTTTGATTTTTTTGAAGACCTTTGGTAGTCAGTCATGACCTTCTAGTTATCAAACCCCAATACCTCCTTAGAGTCCACACTCATAACAGCTCTCGCGTGTGAACTCCCCTATTGTGGCATTGGGAAGTTATATTTCTCTTATTCTCCTCAACAGCCACTTAACAGTTTCTTTAGAATCTTCTGCGGTGTTCACTGTGGAGTGAATGTGTGTGTCCCCTTGCCCCCAAATTCAGAAAAATCCTGAAACACAAACTTAATCTGTGTCTATGTTTTCAGGAGCCATATCATTTCTTCTTCTGTTTACACGAATTAATTATAAACAGAACAGCTTTATTCTTAATAGAAGAATAAACCAATAGCCACTTAAGTGAGCCATCCTACATCTTGTTAAATGTTAATGATGACGGAAACAATATTTTATAGGATTTCGAGATGCACATTAGATTCAACACCATTTGCATCTGTGTCACTTGTCAAAATGTAAAGTGTTGATCCCTTGCCTTCTCCCCTCTAATTCTACACTTACAAATATAGTCTTCTGGCAATAAAATTTGGTAAAAACATAGTCTTAAAGTTTACCTACAGCTTTAATTTTATATACTTTGATTCTAATGCGAAACTCTTAAGATCCTACATTTGTAAACTGACTCCTCCCAACAACTATACAGAAAATTTTACCACATATTTCAACTTTAATGAGTGCTATTAAAAATCACAATATTTCCTCTAGAGCTTAATAAAAAAGAAGAGAATCCTAATTTCATAATTTGACAAATAGAAAAAATAATGATTCTAATGTTTATCAAGTATACCTTACCATAGTGAATATTACACCTTCATTTGTTTTTATTAATATGCATCTTGATTATATTATTTATTGTTACTGAACTGTCACTATTCGTGATAGGAAAGACTAAAGGGAAATGAAAATAAAAGTTGCATGGAGCATTTAGAGAGCATGTGGGATCAGAGCGCGGCAAGACCCTGCTGGAAAGCTGCACCACTCTACTGACACTTCCTCCTCATGACTCTGTTTCACCAACAGGAGAGCAATGGTTTGGCCGTGAGAAAAGACTGAGGGGGTGGGTAACAGCGAAAGAAGGAGAAGGGTCAGTCAAGGAACATGTTTAAAGGACCCATGGACAAAGACAAGAGAGAGGAGCATTGAATGTGGGAGGTGGGGGTGGGTAGGGCCAGGAAGAGTAATAAGGGAAAATGGGGAAAACTGTAACTGAACAACAATAAAAAAATAAAGAAGAAAGAAAGAGCGAGCCCTGGATGGTGTAGCTCAATGGATTGAGCGTAGGCTGGGGACCAAAGGACTGCTGGTTCGATTCCTAGTCAGGGCATATGCCTGGGTTGCAGGCCAGGTCCCTAGTGAGGGCCATGTGATAGGCAACCATACATTGCTGTTTCCCCCCCTCTCTTTCTTCCTCCCTTCCCCTCTCTCTAAAAATAAATAAAATCTTAAAAAAAGAAAGAAAGAAAAAAGCCCTGGCTGGTGTGGTTCAGTGGATTGAGCTCCAGCCTGTGAATCAAAGAGCCACCAGTTCGATTCCCAGTCAGGGCATATGCCTGGGTTGTGGGCCAGGGCCCAGTAGGTGGCACAGGAGAGGCAACGACACAATGAGGTTTCTCTCCCTCTCTCCTTCCCTTCCCCTTTCTCTAAAAAATAAATTAATAAAATCTTTTTTAAAAAAAAAGAAAAGACTGAGCTAGAACTTCTTTATTTTCAGCATCCTCCCTAGGTTGGAGGGGCTTGACTACTCAGGTGAGACTACACCTCTGCTTCATCATATTTTATAACAAAATATCTCACTTGTCCAGGCCATTTTTTTAATCCTCACCCGTGTATATGGTTGTTGATTTTAGAGAGACAGAAAGGGAGGGAGAGAGGGCAAGAGGGAGAGAGTGACATCAATTGTTGCCTCTGTTCATGCCCTGACTGGGGGCTGGAACTACAACCCAGGTATGTGCCCTGACCAGGACGGAACATGCAACATTTTGGTGTGTGGGATGACATTCGAACCCATTGACCCACCTGGCCAGGGCTCACTTGCCATTTTTCACATTGAAACCAAACCATAGGCATGACGTACATGGTTAAGAGAAATGCCATGTGAGCCTGATGGTCTAGCAAGGCTATGGTCTCCATCTGCTTCTTGGTTTGGTCTAAATTCCAATAACACTTTACCTTAATTCTCTGTAAGACACACTTTTGTTGAGTTTCCTTCTAATATACATTCCTTCTGTGATTTCTGCAATGCAATATTTGAACACTTTTTCATGTTGTCCAATATTCTTTACATGAGTCCAATGCAATAAAAATCTTTAACCTTCAGTTTGGTGCAGGAAGTCCTCTAATGAAAGAATTGACATATTCCTTTAAGTAATTGATAAATAATCGTATAGCCCATCTTGTTTCAGAAGCCAAGGAAGTCATCTTTAAATGTAAAAATGAAATACAATATAAACATTTAGCAATGTGGTTATTATATTTGAAATCTCCTCCTTTGATGTGAATTTAGGTACCCTATTTCCATTTTAGTACCTTTTTATTGTACAGTTTGATTCAATATATTTTTAGTTACTCAAGTAATTTATTTGGAGGCACAAAGGCTGTTGGAGTCAACAGATTTAAAGAAAAGTTAAACCACAGTAATACTGAGATGATCGAATGAAACAAGATATTATAAAAGCCCCTTTAAACTGTGAATCCTATCTAAAAGTTTTAATTTCTTATAATAAAGGATTGCTGTCTACATTGTATGCGGGGAGCTTTTATCACAAGCTAACAGGTGGAGCAGGCCATTTTTGCTAATGTTTTGTGTAAATGGCAACATTCAGTAAAATTACGATAACTTTAGTTTTACATATTTTTTTCAATGAAACTTTTTGTGATTTACTATAAAATGTATACTGAATTATTTTTCTTAAATTTTAAACAGACAAATACTGGAAAAATCACTGGAAATTGAAATAAAAGTAATAAAATATGTAAAAAT
>PVJI01024271.1:0-22210 GCA_004026765.1 Micronycteris hirsuta
GTTTCTCATATATGGCCTTTATTATGTTGAGGAATGCTCCCTCTATTCCCACTTTGCTAAGTGTTTTTATCATAAATGGATGTTGTACCTTATCGAATGATTTTTCTGCATCTATTGATATGATCATGTGATTTTTGTCTTTGCTTTGGTTTATGTGATGTATTACGTTTATTGTTTTGCGAATGTTGAACCATCCTGCATAGATTTCTTTTTACTGTGCCAAGTAGTGATGTGAATTTTACCTCTTCTTTTCAAATTATTTTACTGTTGTTCAATTACAGTTGTCTGCATTTACTCTTCACCACTCCCCCCCACACACACAACCACAGCCAAACTCTCCTGCCTCCCTTGCTTCCACCCCCGTTTGGTTTTGTGCACGTGTCCTTTATAGTTGTTCCTGAAAGCTCCTTCCCCCTCCACCCTTTATCCACTCCCACCTCCCTTCTGATTACTGTCAGATTGTTCTTAATTTTAATGTCTCTGGTTATATTTTGCTTGCATTTTTCTTTTGTTGATTAGGTTCCAGTTAAAGGTGAGATCATATGGTCTTTGTCCCTCACTTCTTGGCTTATTTCACTTAGCATACTGCTCTCCAGTTCTATCCATGCTGTTGCAAAGGGTAGGAGCTCCTTCTTTATTTCTGCTGCGTAGTTTTCCATTGTGTACGTGTACCATAGTTTTTGTATCTGTTCATTTACTGATGGGAAGTGAGGTTGCTTCCACAACTTGGCTATTGTAAATTGTGCTGCTATGAACATTGGGGTGCATAGGTTCTTTTGCATTGGTGCCTCAGGGTTCTTAGGGTACAATCCTAGCAGTGGAATTGCTGGGTCAGAAGGTAGTTCCATTTTCAGTTTTCTGAGGAAATTCCATACTGTTTTCCACAGTGGCTTCACCAGTCTGCATTCCCACCAACAGTGCAGTAAGGTTCCCTTTTCTCCACATCCTCTGCAACACCTATCTGTTGCTTTGTTTATGAGGGCCATTCTGACTGGTGTGAGGTGGTATCTCATTGTGGTTTTAATTTGCATCTCTCTGATGGCTAGTGATGCTGAGCATCTATTCATATGTCTCTGGGTCCTCTGTATGTTCTCCTTGGAGAAGTGTCTATTCAAGTCTTTGCCCATTTTTTAATTGGCTTTTTTGTCTTCCTGGAGTGGAGTCATGTGAGTTCTTTATACATTTTGGAGATCAAACCCTTGTCTGAGATATCATTGGCAAATATGTTTTCCCATTAGTTGCTTCTCTTTTCATTTTAATTCTATTTTTTAACTTGATGAGGTCCCATTTGTTTATTCTTTCCTTTATACTCCTTGCATTAGGGGACATATTGTGAAAATGTTGCTGCTTGGAATGTCTGAGATTTTCTTCCCAATGTTTTCTGCAGGACTTTTATGGTGTCACGACTTATGCTTAAGTCTTTTATCCACCTTCAACTTACTTTTGTGTATGGTTTAAGTTGCTGTTACAGTTTCTTTTTTTTTTTTTTTTTGCATGTAACTGGCCATATCTCCAAACACCATTTGTTGAAGAGGCTATTTGTACTCCATTTTATGCTGTTTTCCCCTTGGTCAAAAACTAATTGACCATAGAGACTGGGTTTTATTTCCAGGCTCTCTGATGTGTTCCATTGGTCTATGAGTCTGTTCTTACGCCAGTACCAAGGTGTTTTTATTACAGTGGCCTTGTAATACAGTTTGATATCAGATATTGTGATCCCTACTACTTTATTATTCTTTCTCAAAATTGCTATGACTATTTGCACTAATTTATAGTTCCACACAAATTTTTAAAATGTTTGTTCTATATTTGTGAACTATGTCATTGGTACTTTAATAGGGATTCCGTTGAATCTATAAATTGCTTTGGGTAGTATGGACATATTGATGATGTTAACTATTCCAATCCATGATCATGGGGTGTGCTTCCATTTGTTTGTGTCTTCCTTAATTTCTTGCTTCAGTGTTGTGTAGTTTTCTGAATACAGATCTTTTACATACATGGTTAAGTTTTTTCCTAGGTTCTTTATTTTTCTTGTTGTTATATCAAATGAGATTATTTTTCCTAATTTCTGTTTCTGATATTTCATTGTTGGTGTACAACAATGCCTTTCTGAGTATTGACTTTCCATCCCACTGGTTTGCCAAATTCACTTATTAGGTTGAAGAGTTTTTTGATGGAGTCTGTAGGATTTTGTATGTACACTATCATATCATCTGCAAACAATGACAGTTTAGCTTCCTCCTTTCCAATTTGGAGGCCTTTTACTTCTTATTGTGTGAATGCTTTGGCTAGGACTTCCAATACTATGTTGAATAGAAGTGGCAAAAGCAGACATCCTTGTCTTGTTCCTGATCTCAATGGGAAAGCTCTAAGTTTTTGTCCATTGAGTATGATGTTAGCTTTAGGTCTCTCGTATATGGCCTCTGTTATGTTGAGAAATGCTCCCTCTATTCACAATTTACTATGTGTTTTTATCATAAATGGGTGGTGTACCTTATCAAATGCTTTTTCCTCATCTACTGCTATGATCATGTGATTTTTTACCTTGCTTTCGTTTATGTGATGTTTAACGTTTACTCATTTGTGAGTATTGTACCATCCTTGCATCCCTGGGATAAATCCCACTTGATCATGGTGTATGACCTATTTAACATATTGCTGCATGTGGTTTGCCCATATTTTGTTGAGGATTTTAGTGTCTATGTTCATAAACAATATTGGCCTGACATTTACTTTCTGTTATGTCTTTTTTTAAACACCGTTTTTATTTTTATTTATTTATTTTTTAAAGATTTTACTTATTTATTTTCAGAGAGAGGAGAAGGGAGAGAGAAAGAGCAATGTATGGTTGCCTTTCACATGGCCCTCATCAGGGACCTGGCCTGCAACCCAGGCATGTGCCCCAACTGGGAATAGAACTGGGACCCTCTGGTTCCCAGCCCGCACTCAATCCACTGAGCTACACCAGCCGGGCTGTTATGTCTTTTTTTTAAACTATATTTTATTGATTATGCTGTTACAGTTGTCCCACTCTTCCCCCCTTCTTGCCCCCCACCTCATTACCCTCCCCTTTTCCCACCCTTTAGTTTTGTCCATAGGTCATACACATAAGTCCTTGCACTTCCTATACTATTCTTACCTCCCCCTGTCTGTTGTCTACCTACCATTTATGCTACTTATTCTGTGCCCCATCCCCACCCTCTCCCCCTACCACTCCCCTGTTGATATTCCTCCCTACGTTATATAACTCCCTTTAACATTTCATACAATAAAGACTGGGTGGTGAAGAACTTCTTGAACTTGACCTTATCTGAGAAGCACTTTCTCTGCCCTTCCATTCTAAATGAAATCTTTGCTGGATAGAGTATTCTTAGATGTAAGTCCTTGCCTTTCATGATTTGGAATACTTCTGTCCAGTCCCTTCTTGCCTGTAAGGTCTCTTTTGAGAAATCAGCTGACAGTCTTATGGGAATTCCTTTGTAGGTAACTGTCCCCTTTTCTCTTGCTGCTTCTAAGATTCTCTCCTTATTCTTAATCTTGGGTAATGTAATTATGATGTGTCTTGTTGTGTTCCTCTTTGGGTCCAACTTCTTTGGGACTCTCTGAGCTTCCTGGACTTCCTGAAAGTCTATTTCCTTCACCAGCTTCGGGAAATTCTCCATCATTATGTGTTCAAATAAGTTTTCAATTCCTTGGATTTCTTCTTCTCCTTCTGGCAGCCCTATGATCCGTATGTTGGGCCATTTATAGACGTCCTGGAGGTTTCTGAGCCCCTCCTCCATTTTTTTAATTCTTGTTTCTTCATTCTTTTCTGGTTGGATTTTTTTTCTTTCTGCTGGTCCACTCTGTTGATTTGAGTCCCAGTTTCCTTCTTATCCCTATTGGTTCCCTGCAGATCTCTCCTCATTTGTTCCAGTAATTTTGATAATTTTTCGTCGAATTCTGTGAGCATCCTGATTACTAGGGTTTTGAACTGTGCATCTGATAGGTTGTCTATCTCTTGGTCAGTTAGTTCTGGAGCTTTGATCTGTTCCTTTCTTTGGGCCATTTTTTTTCCCTCGGTGCGCCTGTTATTGTAAGGAGGGCAGAGCCTTGGGGTTCACCTGGGCAGGGAAACTCACGGTAGTTGTGCTGTGACGTAGCCTGTGGGGGCGGGACCTGAGAGCACAATGGCGCCTGCTCTGCTCTCCGCACCCACACTGCCTCCCGCAAGCAATTCAAGCCTGCTGCGCTGGCTCCAGGGTCGCTCCGGGGTCGGTGGACGGGCTGCACAGATCCAATCCCCCGTGGGTCTCCCCAATGAACTCTCCTGCAAGGCCAGGAGTTCCCCCCGCTGCTGATTCCACCCCTACAGGTGCTCTCAATCTGAGCCCATGGGTTGTGCCCTGCTTTCTCTCCCGGTTTGTCTGCACTCGAATGCCGACCTTCCCAGTCCACCAGACTCGGCCCCGCTGAGTCCAGATGAGCCGGGTGCTGGCCACGCTTTGGTCAGGCACCCCTGTCTCGGTGTGCTGCAGCCCCGTGGGAACCGCCCCTCTAACGACAGTCCTGCCGTCTGCTCACCAGCTCGCTGCAGAGTCGTCGAGGGCTCTCCCTCTACCCTGCTCCTCCCGGCTCACCAGACTGGATGAATGTATCTTCTTTAATTCCTTGGTTGTCGGACTTCCTCTCAATTCGATTTTCTCTCAGATCTGGCTGTTTTTGTTTAGATGAATTTCTGGTTTTTTCCTTGTTTGGCTGTGCAAGGAGGCACAGAGCATTCACCTATGCCGCCATCTTGTCAGAAGTCGTTGTTATGTCTTTATCTGGTTTTGGAGATAGGATGATGCTGGCTTCATAAAAAGAGTTGGGGAGTTTCCATATTCTTGGGTTTTGGGGAATTATCTGTGAAGGATAGGGGTTAGCTCATCCTTAAATGCTTTGTAAAATTCTGCTGTGCAACTGTCCATTCCTGGGCTTTGTTGTGTCGGGAGTGTTTTTATTACTGCTTCAATTTTCTCAGCTGTTATTGGTCTGTTCAGACTTTCTGCTGCTTCTTCATTCAGTTTTGGAAGAGTATGTTTTCTAGAAATTTGTGCATTTCACCTAGGCTTTCATATTTCTTGGCATACAGTTCTTCGTAGTAGTTTCTTACAATCCTTGGTATTTCTGTGGTGTCAGTTGTAATCTCTCCTCTTTCATTGCTGATTGTGTTTATGTAGGTCTTCTCTTTTTTTTTTTTTTTTTCTTGATGAGTCTGCTTAAAGGCTTGTCAATTTTGTTTATCTCTTCAAAGAACCAGCTCCTGGATTTATTGATCCTTAGAATTGTGCTTTTAGTCTCTATTTTGTTCAGTTCTGCTGTGATCTTGGTTATTTCTTTCCTTCTACTTGCTTTGGGCTGTCTTTGTTGTTGTTCTTTGAGTTCTTGTAGGTGTAGTGCCTGGTTGTTTCTTTAACATGTTTCTGTCTTTTTTAGGTAGGCCTGCATCACTATGAACTTCCCTTTCAGGACTGCCTTCACTGTGTCCCATAAGTTTGGATTGCTGTGAGTTCATTTTCATTTGTTTCCAGAAACTTTTTTATTTCTTCCTTGATCTCATTATTGACCCATTCATTGTTTAATAGCATGTTATTCAATTTCCATGAGTTTGAGTGTTTTTTTACTTTTCTCCTTGAGGTTGGTTTCTAGTTTTATTCCGTTGTGCTCAGAGAAAATGCTTGATATGATTTCAATTTTCTTGAATTTGTTGAGGCTATTTTTGTGGCCTACCATGTGGTCTCTCTTTGAAAATGTTCCATGTCCATTTGAAAAGAATGTGTATTTTGTTTCTTTGTGATGAAAGGATATATATATATATATATATATATATATATATATATATATATATCAGTTAAGTCCATTTTATCTAGGGTGTTGTTCAATGTCACAATATTTTTGTGGGTATTTTGTTTGAAAGATCTATCCATTTTTGACAGTGGGGTGTTAAAATCTTCTACTATAATTGCGTTGCTGTTAATATCTTTCTTGAAGTTCTCCAAGATTTTTTTTATGTATTTGAGTGCTGCTATATTGGGTGAATATATATTTACAATGTTTATGTCCTCTTGGTACATTCTTCCCTTGCATATTATGAAGTGTCTTTCTGGGTCTCTCTTTATGGCCCTTTCTTTGAAGTCTGTTTTGTCTGTTATGAGTGTTGCTACCCTGGCTTTTTTTCCTGTCCATTAGCTTGGAAAATTTGTTTCTAGCCCTTCACTTTCAGTCTGTATAGGTCTTTTGTTCTGAGGTGGGTCTCTTTTGGACAGCATATGTGTGGGTCATGCTTTCTTATCCATTCAGCTATTCTATGTCTTTTAATTGGGACATTTAACCCATTTACGTTTAAGGTTATTGTGGATAAGTACTTCCTCAATGCCATTTTTTCAAACCTGTATTTCTCTCTGTAACTCTTTTTCTTCTTTTTCTTAAAGCAGACTACTTAGGATCTGTTGCAGAGTTGCTTTGGAGGAGGTATATTCTCTTAGGCTCCTTTTGTGTGGGAAACTCCTTATTTGGCCTTCCATTTTAGCTGAGCACCTTGCTGGATAAAGTAGTCTTGGCTGCAGGAGTTTGTTTTTCATTACTTGGAATATTTCTTGTCATTCTCTTCTGGCTTAGAGAATTTCCATTGAGAAGTCAGCTGCTACCCTTATCAGGGCTCCCTTGTATGCTACTTCCTGTTTCTCCCTTGCTGCCTTTAAGATTCTTTCTTTATCTTGGAATTTTGCTATTTTAATTATGATGTGTCTTGAAGTGGGCCTGTTTGGGTTCCTTTTGACTGGGACTCTCTGTTTCTTGGATTTGTGTGACTTTTTCTCGCATCAGATTAAGGAATTTTTCCGTCATTACTTTTTCAAACAGGTTTTCTATCCCTTGCTCTTCTTCTTCTCTATCTGGCATCCCTATTATACAGACATTATTATGTTTCATGTTGTCCTGCCTTTCCCTTATTCCCTCTTCATTCCTTCTGAGCCTCTTTTCCTTTTCTTGCTCTTTCTGGGTGTTTTTTTCTACCTTGTCCTCCAGCTCACTGATCTGATCCTCTGCTTCATCGAGCCTGCTTTTGATTCCTTCTATTGTGTTCTTCAGTTCAGAAATTGTATTCTTCATTTCCTCTTGGTGATTGTTTCTATTTCCTTTTTCATGTTGATATAGTTTGCGGTGAGTTTATTGTAGTTTCCCTGTAGTTTCTGGTAATTCTCTGTGAGCTCATTGAGCTTCCTGATAACCAATGCTTTGAACTCAATATCTGATAGTTAACTTGCCTCTGTTTTATTTAACATTTTTGAGCCTTCTTCCTTTCCTTTCATTTGGGGATTGTTTCTTTGTCTTCCTCTTGTTTGTGAGACTCTTCTTGTTAGCCTCTGTTTCTTAAATTGATCTGTTCTGACTCACTGGGTTTATGGTGTGAACTTCTATTGTAGACTTGTGGTATTCAATAGTGCTGTCCGCTTGATCTCCTGAGCTTGCTGGTCTTGGGCTGTTGTTTATGTTGGTTCTGTGAGTGTTTGGGTTTTGATTGTTTTGGGGTGTTTCTTTAGTGGGTATTTCCTTTAAGCTGGTTAACTGAGGGTCCCTCCACCCACCACATCTTGTATTCTGTTGTGAAGGTGCAGACTCGTCATGTTGAAGTTGGTCCTTCTGTCTGTCCAAGGGTTTGAGGCTTCTCTCTCACTATTGTTTAATTGTTTGTTCTGGGTAATTTCTCCACTGTTTAGTTGTAATTCCAGATTGGTCCTGGGTGGAGGTTAGTGTGGCTTCCACTCTCTTTTTCACCATCTTCTATTATTGTCTGTTGGCGGTTCCTTTGTTGGTGGGTTCTCTCTTCCAGCAGGTATCTTGGTGTTCACTTCTCCCACTTATTCTTTTATGTGATCAGTTGGAAGAGGAAAGCAAAATGGATTAAGAAAGCAGGAGTGTATTCTATGGTAGTTAAATTACGAACCCATAGAGAAGAGTTAGGGGATCCTTTGGATAAGCATAATGTTAACTGCGATATTTCATTCAACTAGTCACTTTTAGGACACTGAAAAAAATATAAGGCTCTTGTTGTGGGGAAGGATTGTGAGTTGCATCAGAAAACAGTGAGCTTGTGGGAGTTTAGATTATGAGAAACAGTGAGAGTAAAGGATAGAAAATAGGTGTAGTGTATGAGAGAATAGAGTTAACCACAACAATAATAAAGTTACAGAAACAGTGAACTGAGCTAAGATCTGGGAGGTGTGCTGTGTAGTATTTACAATTGTATGGAACAACAATTAATTACAATAGTAATGGATAAACAATCATAGGACAGAATCTATGTGATCTGAATAACAAGAATAATAGTGTGCTGTTGGAACACAAGTGAAGTGAAAGAAGGAAAGTTAAAAATACCCTGTGAGAGAACAAGAGAGAACAAGGAAAACCAGTCAAACAATGCAATTAAATAAACAAAATGAAGAAAATGAAACAGAAAGAAGAGAAATTTAAAAATACTAATAAAAGAAGTAAATATAATGGAAAATTAGTACAAATAAACAATATCTTGCAAATTCTCTGGAATAGTGAAGTGAAATCTGTTTCACTGTCTCAGTTGTTGGGATGACCACTTTTTTGGTCTGACTCTGGCCCTTTCACAGTTTCCGAGTTTTATTGTCTCACTTCTGGGAGAGGGGGAAGAAAGGAAGAAGGAAAAAAATGCCTCCTTCTGGCTTTAAACCAGCAAAGCAAGTTCTGATGGTCTTCCTGGCTGCAGCAAGCTGAGCAGTGATGGGTTATGCATTTCTCCATTCCTGTGGTTTTTCAGGAATGGGGGACATATTTGAGCCTCACTCTTCACAGTTTCCCAGCCTCCAGCCCAGTTCCTCAGTTCTCTGCCAGGCCTCCAGTACCCTTCTGTGCCAGGCCTATGCCTTCAGTCCACCAGCTGTGCTGTCCTTGAGTTGCACCTATTAGGGACAACTCCCATACCACCTTCTCATTCTTTGCTGTCCTAGATGTTAGGGACTCTCAGAATCTCTTCAGGGTAGTTTGGCTCCCCCACTGAGTTAAGTCTTTCTGGGAACTGCTGACTTCCTGAGCCCTGATGCTCTCCTCTGTGGGGAATGCCTCTGCCTTCCTCTTAGAGAGCCAGTCGGGCCCTACCTTCTTGGCTGAGGCTGTGGGTGTGAGCATGCCGCTTGTGCTGCTGCAGCAGGAGCACAACCACTGGGCAGCTGGGTCAGGTGCTCTCTGCCCCTGGGACTCCAGGCAGAGCACAGTCCTGGGGTGGTGGTGTCAGTCTCGCGTTGGTCTCTGCTGCGGGAGATCACAGCTGTGGGGGGAGGTAGTGGCTGGGTCTATGGCGCACCACTGGGGTTGCGGGCACTGTTGGGTGCCATCCATCTTTGTGACTGGGGGAAGAGTAGGGGCACAGCCCCAGTCCTAGCAGCAGAGGCGGGCCCGTGTCTAAGGCTGCAGAGGCTGTGGAGGCTGCACAGGCACCGCTCGGGGAGGCAGGGGCAGCAGCTGCTGGAGAATTTCCTAAAAATCATGGAGTGCCTATCTTTTTTTTTTAATTCCTCTTGTTCAAGCCTGCTGCTTCAAACAAGCACCTAGCCTCTCACACAGCCCAACTCTTGAGCCAGACTATCTGGATCAGAGTCTGTCATAGCCCAACTCTTCCCAGCCGGCATCCACAGTCTCAGCAGGTACACACCTCCCCTGTGCATGTGCCACTATGCCCTTATTCCCCCCAGCAACTTCAAGCATCCAGGTCCATCCTGGTGATGATCAAACCTCCTTGTTTGGTAGCAGTGGGAACCATTGACCTAGCTCTCTTCCAAGAATCCTACAGCAGGTTGGGCGGGCAGCGGGTCTTGGGCTGAAGCTGCCCTGGTCCCTGTGCTGGTTCCAGGGACCTTACTGTCCCAAAGCAATCTCCTTACCGTCCAATTTTTCAATGTCCTCTACAGTTTTGGCCTCCAATATTCCTATATGCTGGGGTACCATTGGCTGTTCACTCTGTTCCTCAGAAGATTGGCTAGGTGTTCCACCCATATGAGGGAGGGCGGGGATGGACTCTAGTCCCACCTATCTTGCTGCCATCTTCTCTAAGTCCTATTTCCTAAAAGTACCTCGTGTGTAAGAGGATTTGAAAATAGAGATAAATAAGGCTAGAAGTCAAAGATGGGTGAGGAAGTCTCAGTAATTGTTTTCCTCTTGAAAGATTTCTTCTCAAAACAGAAATTCCAGATTTTACAAAGTTGAGATAGCTTGTTCCTCTATGACTTGCTGAAGGCAGACAAGATCTGTCTCTGAATTTTACCTCTTAGCCTAGCTTATTTAGTTCTAATGGAAATATTTGCTCACATACAACACATCAGTACAAGTATGATTGGTCATACCACCTCTGGTAGATTTAAGTTTCGGTCCAATTGCTTTCACTATTACCATTTACCAGACTTGTATATCAGGCTCTTTGGTTCTGATCAAAGAACATTCTATATGTATCTCAAATTACCTATGCATTTCTTATGTATTGCACAGAGACATAAAAGCATGTGTTAATTCTAGAATTTCTCAATAGTAGATTCAGAACTTAGTGCAGCCAAGCTTGCTTAATTATCTGAAAGCACTTGGGGTGAAATTTAGAACAGAATGTCAAGTGTTGCTTTAAAAATTGAGTATTTTTAGTCAACTAAATATGAAATGTCAGTTACTTCTTAATTTTATGACCTGTGGAACAATATTTAACCTCTTTGATTCTAAACTGTTACACTACAAATAATAAAAACACCTAAACCAAACGGAGTATAATCTTTAAATAAAGTAAAATAGTATATAGGAAAGGAGCTTGTTACCAGAATATAAAATTAGAATATCTTTAAAGAGCTCCTATTTTGCAAGTACTGTGCTACATATAAGCTACTTGTCCCCTAGGACTGCCAAAACAAAATACTACAAATCTGGTGGCTTGAAACAGCAGAAATTTATTCCCTCATAGTTCTGGAAGCCAGCAATATGAAATCAAGTGTCCCCAGGCCTATGGTCCCTTTGAGGTTCATGGAGATGTATCTGTTCTTGCCTCTTCTACATTCTGGTTGTTACTGACAATCCATTTCTTGGCTTGCAGGTGCATCACTCAATCTCAACCTCTGTTATCACATGATCTTCTACCTTATGTGTCTGAAACTGTCCAAATTTTTCTCTTCTTCTAAGAATAAATGTTATATCAGATTCAGGGCCCATGGTAATCCTGAATGACCTCATCTTAACTTGATTATATCTGCAAAGATACTATTTTCAAATAAGGTTACAATCACAGGTTCCAAACAGATCAGACATCTTGAATTTTGGCAGGACAACTCAAAAAATAATGACAAACAATGATAGCAAGGGACATGAAAGAAAGAGTAAACAAAGGGGACCTCATCAAATTAAAAAGCTTTTGTGTGGCTAAGAAAACAACATTAAAATGAAAAGAGAACCAACTAATGGGAAAATATATTTGCCAATGATACCTCAGACAAGAGTTTGATCTCCAAAATACATAAAGAACTCATACGACTCCACTCCAGGAAGACAAAAAACCCAGTTCAAAAATGGGCAAAAGACTTGAACAGACACTTCTCCAAGGAGGACATACAGAGGGCCCAGAGACAAATGAAAAGGTTCTCAGCATCACTAGCCATCAGAGAGATGAAAATTTAAACCACAATAAGATACCACTTCACATTGGTCAGAATTACCATCATAAACAAGTCATCACACAATTGCTGGAGAGGAAGTTGAGAAAGGGGCACTGTTGGTGGGAATGCAGACTGGCGAAGCCACTGTGGAAAACAGTACGGAATTTCCTCAGAAAGCTAAAAATGGAACTACCTTTTGATCCAGCAATTCCACTGCTGAGATTATATCCCAAGAACCCTGAAACACCAATCCAAAAGAAACTGTGCACCCCAATGTTCATAGCAACACACTTTACAATAACCAAGTGCTGCAAGCAACCTAAGTGCCATTTAGTAAATGAATAGATCAAAAAACTATGGTACATGTACACAATGGAATACTACGCAGCAGAAAGAGAGAAGGAGCTCCTACCCTTTGCAACAGCATGGATGGAACTGTAGAGCATTATGCTAAGTGAAGCAGGCCATACACTGAGGGACAAATACCATATGATCTCACCTTTAACTGGAACATAATCAGCAAAAGCAGAAAGCAAGCAAAACATAACCAGAGACATTGAAATTAAGAACAGTCTAACAATAGCCGGGGGGGAGGGGGGAGGGGACAATGGGGAGAAGGGTTTTCAAGAACCACTATGGAGGACACATGGACAGAACCAAGGGGGAGGAGGGAGGCAGGGAAGGGAGGTGGGGTTGGAGGGGGTGGGGGAGGGGAGGGGAGAGGATGCAGACAACTGTGATTGAAGAACAATAAAGTAATTATTAAAAAAATAAAATACATAATTCTAGAAGTTTTTGTGCTATAGATTATAATAAGAGTCTTCCATACAGTTATGCAGTACTCCAATTTCAAGGAGAAAAGGGGATTTAAAATTTGTTATGTTTATATAATTCTGGAAAAACATCATAATAGTAGAGTAAAAGAGAAAGCGTTGGAATTCAGTTACAAACTACAATACTAGCCCTATCGATTATAAACTGCATGACCTCATCTAATTACCCTGAACTTTGATTTTTTTAGGTTTAAAACAATAATACAGACACCTACCTTACGGAATAAATAGAGTTTGGAGAGGTAAAAATTGTGTCGTTCTTTATTGGGTTGAATTTGTCACTTTTTTAAAATTATTTTATTCTTGTTTGATTACAGTTGTCTGCATTTTCCCACCACTACTCCCCCCGACCCAACTAAACCCACCCCTCTCCACTGCTTCGACCCCCCTTGGTTTTGTCCATATGTCTCTCATAGTTGTTCCTGAAAATCCTTGTCCCCTCCACCCTTTATCCCCTCCCACATCCCCTCTGGTCACTGCCAGATTGTTCTTAATTTCAACGCCTCTGAGTATATTTTGCTTGCTTTTTTCTTTTGTTGATTTGGTTCCAGTTAAAGGTGAGATTATATGGTATCTGTCCCTCACTGCTTGGCTTATTTCACTTAGCATAATGCTCTCCAGTTCCTTCTTTCTTTCTGCTGCATAGTATCCCATTGTGTAAATGTACCACAGTTTTTTTATTGACTTATTTACTTATGAGCATTTAGGTTGCTTGCAACACTTGGCTATTGTAAATTGTGCCGCTATGAACATTGGGGTGCATAGGTTCTTTTGGATTGGTGTTTCAGGGTTCTTAGGATATAATCTCAGCAGTAGAATTGCTGGGTCAAAAGGCAGTTCCATTTTTAGTTTTCTGAGGAAATTCCATACAGTTTTCCACAGTGGTTGCACGAGTCTTCATTTCCACCAACAGTGCACAAAGGTTCCCTTTTCTCAACATCGTCTGCCGTGGGGATCTCGTCCCAGCCAAAACCCGTGGGTGACCGTAACCAAATGCGTGTATAAATCTCACACTGAGACACGCGGGGGGAAGGAATCCGGCGTCCACGGGTCTCCTCCACCATCCCCCATCTTGGGGAGAAAGACCTTGTGGGTTGTTTAGCCGGGGGTTTTATTAGAGGCATTAAGCCACATTTATATTGGATTGATTATTCATGGGATTAAGCAGAACAGGGGTAGGATTACTCATAGCAAGGCATCAGGATGTTGATTCACGTCTGGTGGCAGACACGACCAGGTTAAAGTAATATTCAGGGATCAGCAAGCCAGAATTTTTTAAGATACATCTTTGCCAAATTCCTATTAGAGAATTCCCATTCCACAGACATGATCCACACTTGCTCACACAGGAATCACACGGAGCTGTGCTCAAAACGTGTAAATTCTCAGGACTGCGTGTTTATACACGTGTGGAAATCACTGCCACAATCGTCTCTAACACTTGTGTATTGATTTGTTATGATGGCCGTTCTGACCAATGTGAAGTGGTATCATATTTTGGTTTAAATTTTCATCTCTCTTATGGCTAGTGATGCTGAGCATCTTTTCATATGTCTCCAGGCCCACTGTATGTCCTCCTTGGAGAAGTGTCTGTTCAAGTCTTTTTCCTATTTTTGAATTGGATTTTTTGTCTTCCTGTAGTGGACTTAATGTGAATTCTTTATATATTTTCAAGATCAAACGCTTGTCTGAGGTATCGTTGACAAATACGTTTTCTCATATGGTTGGTTTTCTTTTTATTTTAATACTGTTTTCTTTATCCATACTGAAGCTTTTCATTTTGATGAGGTCCCATTCGTTTATTCTTTCCTTTATGTCCCTTGCTCTAGGAGACATATCAGTGAAGATGTTGCTGCATAGAATGTCTGACATTTTCCTACCGCTGTTTTCATCTAGGATGGTTACGGTATCATAACTTATATTTAATTTTTTTATCCACCTTGAGTCTGTTTTTGTGTATGGTGTAAGTTAGTGCTCGAGTTTCATCTTTTTTCATGTAGCTGTCCAGTTTCCCCCGCCCCATTTTTTGAAAAAGCTATTTTACTCCATTTTATGCTGCTTTTCCCTTTGGTAAAAATGAATTAGCCATGGAGACTTGGGTTTATTTCTGGGCTCTCTGTTGTGTTCCATTGATCTGTATGTCTGTTTCTATGGCAGTACCAGTCTGTTTTGATTACAGTGACCTTGTAATACAGTTTGATATCAGGTATTGTGATCCCTCCTAGTTTTCTCTTCTTTCTCAAAATTGTTGCAGCTATTCACAGTTGTTTATGGTGTGATAAAAATTTTTGAAGTGTTTGTTCTATATCTGTGAAATATGCCATTGGTACTTTGATAGGGATTGCATTGAATCTATAGGTTGCTTTGGGTAGTATGGACATTTTGATGATGTTGATTCTTTGGATCCATGAACACAATATATGTTTCCATTTGTTTGTGTCTTCCATGATTTCTCTCTTCAGTGCTGTGTAGTTTTCTGAGTACAGGTCTTTTACCTCATTGGTTAGGTTTATTCCCAGGTATTTTATTTTTCTTGTTGCTATATCCAATGTGATTTTTTTCCTGATTTCTGCTTGTGATGTTTCATTGTTGGTATAAAAAAATCCCTTTGATTTCTGGATATTGACTTTGTATCCCACTGTTTTGCCAAGTTTATTTATTAGGTAGAGCAGTTTTTTGGCATAGTGTATAGGATTTTCTATGTACACTATAATGTCATCTGCAAACCATGGGAGTTCTGTTTCCTCCTTTCCAATTTAGATAACTTTTATTTCCTTTTCTTGTCTGATTGCTGTGGCTAAAACTTCCAATCCTATGTCGAATAGAAGTGGTGATAGTGGACAACCTTGTGTTGTTCCTGAGGTTAGTGGGAAAAAGTTCAGTTTTTGCCCATTGAGTATATTTTGGCAGTAGGTCTGTCATAGTTAGCCTTTATTATGTTGAGGAATGCTCCCTCTATTCCCATTTTGCTAAGTGTTTTAAAATAAATGAGTGGTGTGCCTTATCGAAAGCTTTTTCCAAATTTATTGATACGGTCATGTGATTTTTGTCTTTGCTGTTGTTTATGTGATGTATTACACTTATTGATTTGCGAATGTTGTACCATCCTTGCATCCCTTGGATAGATCCCACTTGGTCATAGTGTATGCTCTTTTTAATGTATTGCTGGATGTCGTTTGGCAATATTTTGATGAGGATTTTAGCGTCTATGTTCATCAGTGATATTGGCCTGAAGCTTTCTTTCTTTGTTATGTCTTTAGCTGGTCTTGGGATCAGGATGATGCTGGCTTCATAAAAAGAGTTTGGGAGTCTTCCATCCTTTTGGATTTTTTGGAATAGTCTCTGAAGTGTAGGGGTTAGCTTTTCCTTAAATGCTTTGGAGAATTCTCCTGTGAAACCTTCCCATCCAGGACTTTTGTGTGTTTGTGTTTTTTTTTGTTTTGTTTTTTTTTATTGCTTCAGTTCCGTCTTCTATTATTGCTCAGCTCAGGCTTTCTGCTTCTTCTTCGTTCAGTTTTGGAAGAGTATAATTTTCTAGAAATTTGTCTATTTCACCTAGGTTTTCAAATTTCTCGGCCTACAGTTCTTTGTACTAATTTATAACAATCCTTTGTATTTCTGTGATATCAGTTGTAATCTCTCTTCTTTCATTTCTGATTGTGTTTATTTGGGTCCTCTCTCTGTTTTTCTTGATGAGCCTGCTTAAAGGCTTGTTGATTTTGTTTATCTTTTCATAGAACCAGCTCCTGGATTCATTGATCCTTAGAATTGTGTTTTTAGTCTCTATGTCATTTAATTCTGCTCTGAGCTTGGTTATTTCCTTCCTTCTACTTGCTCTGGGCTGTCTTTGTTGTTGCTCCTCCAGTTCTTGTAGGCTTAGGGTTAGGTTGTTTGTTTGAAATGTTTTTATCTTTTTTAGATAGGATTGTATCTCAATGAACTTCCCTCTCAGGACTGCCTTTGCTGTATTCTATAAGTTTTGGGTTGTTTTGAGTTCATTTTCATTTGTGTCGAGAAACTTTTTGATTTCTTCCCTATTCTCATTCTTGACCCATTCGTTGTTTAATAGAATGCTATTTAATCTCCATGATTTTGAGTGTTTTGGAGTTTTTTCTTTGGGACTGGTTTCCAGTTTCAATCCCTTGTGGTCTGAGAAAATGCTTGAATGATTTCAATTTTCTTGAATGGGTTGAGGCTTGCTTTGTGGCCTGTCATATGATTTATCTTTGAAAATGTTCCATGTGCATTTGAAAGAATGTGTATTTAGCTTCTTTGGGGTGAAAGCCTCTAGATATATCAGTTAATTCCATTTCATCTAAGGCATTGCTCAATGCCACAATATCTTTGTTGACATTTTGTTTGGTAGATCTGTCCGTTTTTGAGAGTGGGGTGTTAAAATCCCCTACTATAATTGTGTTGCTGTCAATATCTTCCTTGAAGTCCTCCAAGATTTTCTTTATGTATTTGGGTTCTCCTGTGTTGGGTGGATATATATTTACAATGTTTATGTCTTTTTTTTTAAGATTTTATTTATTTATTTTCAGAGAGAGGAGAAGGGAGGGAGAAAGAGCAATGTATGATTGCCTCTCACATAGCCCTCATTGGGGACCAGGCCTGCAACCCAGGCATATGCCCCGACTGGGACTCGAACTGGGACCCTCTGGTTCCCAGCTCCCACTCAGTCCACTGAGTTACACCAGCCAGGCTGTTTATGTCTTCTTGATGGATTCCTCCTTTGAGTATTATGAAGTGTCCTTCTGGGTCTCTCTTTATGGCCCCTTTTTGAAGTCTATTTTTTCTGATATGAGTATTGTTACACTGGCTCTTTTTTCCTGTCCGTTTGCTCGGAAAATTTGTTTCCAGCCCTTCACTTTCAGTCTGTCTAGGTCTTCTATCTTGAGGCGGGTCTTTTGTAAGCAGTGTAAGTGTGGGTCATCCATTCTTATCCATTCATTTGTTCTATGTCTTTTGATTGAAGCATTTAATCCATTTATGCTTAAGGATATTATTGATAGGTACTTATTCATTGCCATTTTTTTGTACCCATGTGCCTCTCTCTCTCTCTGTCTTTTCCTTTCTTTCCTTAAAGCCGTTCCTCCAGCATCTCTTGCAGAGCTGATTTGGCGGAGGTGTATTCTTTTAGATTTCTTTTGTCCGGAAAGGTCCTATTTAGCCTTCTATCTCGATTGAGAGCCTTCCTGGGTAAAGTAGCCTTGGTTGCAGGCCTCTGGCTCTAATTCCTTGGAATATTTGTTGCCATTCTCATCTGGCCTGAAGCGCTTCCATTGAGAAGTCAGCTGCTACCCTTTTCAGGGCTCCCTTGTATGTTACTTTCTCTTTCTCCCTTGCTGCCTTTAAGATTCTGTCTTTGTCTTGGAATTTTGCCATTTTAGTTACGGTGTGTCCTGAAGAGGGCCTCTTTGGGTTCCTCTTGATTAGGACTCTCTGTTTTCTGGATTTGTGTTACTTTCTCTCTCATCATATTAGGGAATTTTTCCATCATTACTTTTTCAAACAGGTTTTCTATCCCTTGCTCTTTTTCTCCTTCTGGTATCCCTATTATATGGACATTATTACGTTTCATGGTGTCCTGCATTTCCCTGAACCCCTCTTCATTCCTTCTGAGCCTCTTTTCCTTTTCTTACTCTTTCTGGGTGTTTTTTTCTACCTTGTCCTCCAGCTCACTGATCTGATCCTCTGCTTCATTGAGCCTGATTTTGATTCCTTCTGTGTTCTTCAGTTCAGAAATTGTATTCTTCATTTCCTGTTGGCCCTTGTTGATAGTTTCTATTTCCTTTTCATATTGATATAGTTTTCAGTGAGTTCATTGTAGTTTTCCCATAGTTTCTGGAAATTTTCTGTGAACTCATTGAACTTCCTGATAATAAATGCTTTGAACTCAATATCTGATAGTTGACTTGTCTCTGTTTCATTTATCATTCTTTCTGGGACATCCTCCTTTCCTTTTATTTGGGGATGGTTTATTTATATTCCCATTGTTTATGAGACTCTTCTTGTTAGCCTATGTTTCTTAAATTCATCTGTTCTGACTACCTGGGTTTATAGTATAAACTTCTATGGTAGAATACCTGTGAGGTTCAGTGGTGCAGTCTCCTTAAATCTCCTGAGCTCGCTTGTTTTGGAATGTTATTTATGTTGGCTTTCTGTATGTCTTTGGGCTTGATTGTTGTTGGGTCTTTCTTTGGTGGGTCCTTTTCTCCAGCTGGTTAACTGAGGGTCACTCCGTCCACCACACCTTCTGTTGTGCATTCTGTTGTGCAGGTTTGGACAGATGTGTTGAAGCTGATTCTTCTGTGTGAACAAGGTTTTGAGGCTTCTCTCTCATGCTTGTTCAGTTGTTTGTTATGGGTAATTTCTCCACCAATTGGTTGTACTTCCAGGTTGGTACTAGATCTAGGTTAGTGTGGCTTCCATTTCCTCCCTCACCTTCTTCTGTTGTTTTCTCTTGGTGGTTTTTTGTTGGTGGAATTTCTCTTCCAGCTGGTGTACTGGTGTTCACCACTCCCACCTTGCAAGTTCTATGGAATAGCAAAGTGAAATTTATCTCACTGTCTCTGTTTTTTGGGATGACCCCTGTATGTATCTAACTCTGGTGTTTTCACAGCTCCAGGTTTTAATGTGTCACCATCCAATCATTCAATGTCCCCTGTAATGTTGGCCTCCAATCTTCATATATGCTGGAATACCATTGGCTGTTCTCTCTGTTCCTCAGAAGATTGGCTAGGTGTTTCACCAGTGGGAAGAGGGAAGTGGACTCTGCTCCCACCTATCTCGCCACCATCTTATATTTAATAATTTTTATTGAGGTGTTCCATTTTACTTATCAATTTATAAAAGTTTTTTACATATTCTTTTTATCAATCCTATGTCCTAGATATTGCAAGTAATTTTGTGAAGCCTGTGATATTAGTTTATATTTGCTCATTTGTGTTTTTTCACTAAATATTTAAAATATAATGAATTCAAATATTTTTTATTGATTAATTCTGGATTTTGTCTCTTGGTTAGAAAAACCTTCCTTACTTTATAATTATAAACATATTATCTTATATTTTATTCTTATATGATTTAATGTCTTTCTAATCTTTACTTAATATCTTATTTTTAAATATAAAGAATGAGGCATGTATTTACTTTCAAGTTTTATATGGCTTGTCAGTTTCCCAAGTAATTAAAGAACACTTTTGTTCAATAATTTGAAATGCTACTTTTACTATATGCTAAATTTAGTTATGTATATATTTATATTTGAACTTTCTGTTATGCTCTGGATCCAATACCATATTACTTAAATTATTGTGGTCATATAATAATTTTAATATCTTAAGTAGTAGTTTTACATTAATTACTATTTTTCTGTCAAAATTATCTTTTCTATTTTAATTCCTTATGTTATAGATTAAATATTCAATAATGTTAGAAGGACATGGAATCCTGTATATCTAGAGAAATATGTTAAAAGGCAATCAAAGTTGTAGGGCTCACTCTTCTCAATTTCAAAATTTATCACAAAACTATAGAAATGACAACATTTTGGTATTGACATAAGGGCGGGTATATAGGCCAAAGGAATAGAATTTGAAGTTCAGAAATAAACCTGTACATCTATGGCCAATTTTCAGCAAAGGTGTCAAGATCATTCACTGGATAAAGAAATAGTGTTTTCAGCAAACGATTTTGAGCCAACTGGATATCCACATGCAAAACAATAAAGTGAAGTAACAGTGAACAGTAACAGTGAAGGTAGAATCCTGCATCATACCATATACCAAAGAATAACTCAAAATGAATCAAAGATTACATTTAAGAGGTAAAATATAAAACTGGGTTTCTGGCCAAGATGGAGGCATAGGTAGACACACTGTGCCTCTTCGCACAACCAAAAGAGGAAAAACAACAATTTAACAAAACAAAAACAGCCAGATCTGACAGAAAACTGAACTGAGTGGAAGTCTGACAACCAAGGAGTTAAAGAAGACACCTTCATCCAGACTGGTAAGCGGGGCAGAGCTGGGTGGAGAGCGCTCAGCAAGACGCGAGACGCGGTTTGTGGAGAGGTACCGGCAATGCTCCAGCTGCCCGGAGAGGCCCATGGCAGATGCGCCTGGCCAAAACGCCGCAGGCACACTCGGTGAAACCAGGGCTGAGACTGGTGGACTGGGAGGTCCCTCATTCTCGCGCAGATAAACCGGGAGGAAAAGCTGTGGAGCGGAACAGGCTGTGTGTCCCACCAATGCAGGGAAATAAAGCCTCAAACCAACAATTGAATACACCTGTGGGGGTTGAGGCGGCAGTGGGAGGAACTCCCAACTTCACAGGAGAGTTCGATGGGGAAACCCACAGAGACTTGGAATTGTGTAGGTCCACCCTCTCACCCCGGAGCCAGCAAAGAAGGACCCAACTTGCTTGTGGGTAGCTGGGGAAGTGCGGAGAACAGAGCAAGCACCATTGTTCTCTCAGGCCCTGCCCCCACAGATAGCGTCACAACACAACAACGTGAGTTACCCTGCCCCCACAGACAGAGTCACAACACAATGAAGTGGGTTACCCTGCCGTGATGAACACCTAAGGCTCCACCCCTTAAAATAACAGGCACACCGAGAAAAAAAATGGCCCAAATGAAAGAACACATCAAAGCTCCAGAAAACATAAAACTAAGTGCTGAAGAGATAGCCAACCTATCAGATGCACAGTTCAACACACTGGTAATCAGGATGCTCACAGAATTCGATGAAAAATTGTCACAATTACTTGAACAAATGAGAAGGGATGAGAAGGAAACTGACACTCAAATCAACAGAGTGGACCAGCAGAAAGAAAAAAAAAATCCAACAAGAAAAGAATGAAGAAACAAGAATTCAAAAAACTGAGGCGAGGCTTAGGAACCTCCAGGACATTTTTAAACGTCCCAACATCCGAGTCATAAGGGTGCCAGGAGAAGAGGAAGACCAAGGGATTGAAAACTTATTTTAACAAATAGTGAAGGAGAAGTTCCTTAAGCTGGTGAAGGAAATAGATTTTCAGGAAGTCCAGGAAGCTCAGAGAGTCCCAAAGAAGTTGAACCCAAAGAGGAACACACCAAGACACATCATAATTACATTACCCAAGATTAAACATAAGGAGAAAATGTTAGAAGCAGCAAGAGAAAAGGAGACAGTTACCTACAAAGGAATTCCCATAAAACTGTCAGCTGATTTCTCAAAAGAGACTTTTCAGGCAAGAAGGGGCTAGAAAGAAGTATACCAAGTCATGAAAGGCAAGGACCTACACCCAAGAATACTCTACCCAGCAAAGCTATCATTTAGAATGGAAGGACAGATAAAGTGCTTCTCATATAAGGTCAAGTTCAAGGAGTTCATCATCACCCAGCCTTTATTATATGAAATGTTAAAGGGATTTATATAAGGTAGGGAGGAATATCAACAGGGGAGTGGTAGGGGTAGAGAGGGGGAAAAGGTGCAGATAATAAGTAGCATAGATGATAGGTAGAAAACAGACAGGGGGAGGTTAAGAATAGTATAGGAAGTGTAGACGACAAAGAACTTATGTGTATGACATATGGACAAAAACTATAGGGCGGGGAATGGGGGGTGGGAGTGGAGGGGAAAAAGGGGGGGGAATGGGACAACTGTAATAGCATAATCAATAAAATATATATATTTTAAAAAGTAATATATTACT
>PVJI01024272.1:0-22151 GCA_004026765.1 Micronycteris hirsuta
AAAAAAAAAAAGGGGAAAGACTGTGTTTAGTAGTTTGCATGCTGTGACAAAAGGAGGACCACGGAGACTCCGCATTCTTATTTGCGTGGATTTGTGGGAGAAGTGCTGGAAAGGCACAGAAAACACTGTGAGCGGCGGGTACCTGTTCGGGAGGGGTGCTGGGAGCAGGCCAATGAGGAGAGCTTTTCACTACGTACATTTTTATGTCGTTTGATTTGTGAAGCATGTGAATGTATAAGCTATTCAAAAATTAAAATGAAACACAATTGAAAAGAAAACTGCCCAGGGACACACAGGATGCCCCCCGCCCCCGACTGGCGTCTGTTCTCACACCCACACTCCCCGACACACTTGCAAACCCAGACCCGGACTGGGGCGTGTGTCAGGCACAGCCGCCCTCCGCCCACAAACGGGAAGTCTCCACTGAACCCCAGGCACGCTCTCGGGAACTGCACCGCCCGTCGGAGGGGGAGGATGCTGGCGTGCTCACTCCCGAGCTGCGGATGCCGGGAGAAACAGGCCCTCTCGTTTTGGGGGGCATGAACGAGGATGTCGACGGCTGCCGGTCCACTGCTGGCCACCCTTAGGGACCGCGTGGGTTGCGAGCTTTCGAGGGGAGCCCACAGTTCAGAACGCGGAGGACAGAGATGGAAAGAGACCAGTTTCTCGGTTCTGTCCGGAGCTGTGCTGGGTCAAACCTTGCCTGACCCAACGGACGCTGGGCTGCACGGCTGTGTGAGCCAGAAGCTTCTCTTTGTAGTTGAAGTCGGACTGGGTTTCCCGAAAGTGTCCTCAAGGAGCATCCGGCATGCTTACCCCATTTACAGCTAAGGAGCTGAAGCAGGGAGCAATGAGCACAGGCTGGTCACCTGGGGGGGCCTGGTCAAGGCCCCCAGTTTTACCACGGGGACTATGGCTCTGGCCTGGCCAGGTGGGGATGCCTTGTGGGGTCCATTTCTCACTGTGCTGAGTATGGAAACACCGCGGGCCAGTGGGTAGGGCCTCCGTTTCCTCTTTTGTGCCCTACAGGGTTAGACTAATTACCCTATAGGGCCCCTTCTGAAGTCCCTGGCTCTGGTAGAGGCTGGGATGGGGGGTGAGCTTACGTGCGGCCTTTAGGTGCCTTCCTCAGACTGCGGTGGTTCAGGGCTGGCCCTCCGTGCCTCTGGGCTGCTTAACACCAGACTGCTTTTTAAAAACAGCTTTGTCGACATAATCAGCACACAATAAACCACACACACTTAAAGCGCACCTTTTGGTAACTTTTGACATGCGTGTGCATTGTTGGAATCATCGCTTCCACGACCATGCTAATGAACTCATTCATCACCCCTACAAGTTTCCTCCTGCCCCCCTGCCACCTGCCTCCTCCCAGTAGTTCCCCCAGATCTCCTTTCTGTTTTTCTTTTTCTTTTCTTTTAAGATTTTATTTATTTATTTTTAGAGAGAGGGGAAAGAAGGGAGAAAGAGAGGGACAGAAACATCAATGTGTAGTTGCCTCTTGCATGCCCCCTACTGGGAACCTGGCCTGCAACCCAGGCATGTGCCCTGACTGGGAATCGAACCGGCGACCCTTTGGTTCTCAGGCCGGTGCTCAGTCCACTGAGCCACAGCAGCTAGGGCCAATCTCCTCTCTGTCACTATGAACTAGCTTGCATTTCCTAGAATTTCACACACATGGAATCACACAGGGAGTACTCATTTTTGCCTAGCTTCTGTCTGCAGTATAGTCGTTTTGAAATTCACCCATGTTGCCGTGAGTATTGACAATTTGTTCTTTTTTCTTGTTGCTGAGCAGTATTCTGCTGTGCGGCTGCCACACGACCTGCCTACCCTGTTCACCTGCTGATGGTCATTGGGCGGTTTCCAGTGTGGGGCGAATTTAAAATGCTTCGGTGGATATGTGTGTGCAAGTGTGTGGGGGCACGTGCTTCAGTTTCTCTTGGGCGAATATCCGGGGCTGGAATGGCTGGACCACCCAGCATGCGTCCATTTAAGAAATGGCCAGACTTTCCTGAAGCAGCCACACCGCTGCGCATCCCCAGGGGGGTGGGAGAGGTCCTGGGTCCCGGGTCCTGGGTCCCGGTCTCCTCCCGGCGCGTGCTGGGGTCGGTCTTTTTAGCTGGAGTCGTTCTGCTAGGAGCACAGTGCTATCTCGGTGTGGTTTTAATTGGCATTTCTCTAACGAATGATGAGGTCGAGCATCTTTTCATGTGCTTAGCTGTCATCTGTCTTCTTTGGTGAAGTGTCTGTTTAAATCTTTGGTCTGTTTTAAAACTGTAGCACTAGGCTGTGTTTAACCTCTGGCCAGAGGCCGCTGCAGCTCTAAGACCTCCCATTGGGGCTGCCATTTTTCTCTTTGCCAAGGACAATCCCCCCCACTGCTCTTGCCAGCCCAGCCCTCCCTTCCCATCACCCCGTGCCCCCGCCCCATGGCTCCACAGATCGATCAGCATTACAGAAGGCTGAGCTTCATACCTCTTCCTAGACTTCCCAGTCCCTTCCTAGACTTGCATTCCAGAACACTATGACCTCAGCTCCCACTCTGACCCTGCCCTTACTCACTATGTGACACTGAGCAAGTCACTGCACCTCTCTGGGCCTCAGGTGCCATCTGGAACAGAGAGATTAGATTGGGGACTTCCTTAGACCCTTCGCAACTTCATCACTTACTGGCTGTGACCTTGAGTGAGGTACTTAACCTCTTTGTAATGTAGTTTCCTAATCTTACCCCAGGATGATGCTGTGGTAGCTCCTGGCTCCCAGGGCGGCTGTGAGGACCAGATAAAATGATACCTGTGGAGCCCCTAGGACAGAGCTGGCACATAGCAGGTGCTCAGTGACACTCACCTGCTCAGGTAGCCACCTTTGCACAGTGTGCTGCTCATGCCACGCCTTGCACTTTTGTACGAGCTACCCTTTCCTCAAGATGCTCACCCTTATCCTCTCAGCCAGTCCTCAGCGTGCCTTGCTCAAAACACAGTGCAGTGTTTGCTTCCGCCAGGGAGCCAGCTGTGATTGACTCCAAACCCCTGTCCGACCCTTGGCTCACCCAGCCCAGACTCCATGTCTTTGGCATTTATTTGCCTTTATTGATTTGTAGTTTTGTTTTAATGCTGTTTCCATCTTGGTGTCCCACCTCCTTCAAGGCTGAGGCTACCAAAGGCAGGAGTTCAATTTCCCCCATCTGATCGGGGTTCCCTGAAGGCAGGGGCTGGGTCTCCCCAATCAGGCTGGGGCTCTCGTGGGGAAGGGGCCATGCCAGCACACTTCCGTTCCCCCGTGTTGGCCAAAGCGTGCACACACTCTGTTTCTGATGGCGTTCGTCAGAGCCCTGGCTGGGTCCCACAGGGCCCAGAGCTGCACTCCTGTGCTGGCTCCACCCCTTCCCGCCAGGCCAGGCCGGTCTCAGGGCTCCCAAAGGGCCCTGGGTGTGAAGGCAGCTTTGACAGAGGGCTCGGAGCTGGCGATGAAATGTTTCCAGTGCCAGGAACAAACTCGTGGACTGACGGGGGCAAAAGAATGAGGCCCCTTAGGAAGAGCAAAGGGCCCCCCACCCAGAGTCTCTACACGCGTTGAGGCGTCTCTGTCAGGGCAGCTGCCTGCGTGGCCGGGAAGCAGGGATGGGCTAGACTCCCTGTGGACCCGGCAGAGTGGGGCAGATGGCAGCCTGGGTTTCCTGCCTCTCTGGAGCGAAGTCTCACGCCCATAGACAGCAGGTGGTGGGCTAAAATGGGTAATACTGATTAGGGGCCAGGGCAGATGACATTTCAGGGACAAACTAGAATTCCTTGGGAAAATCAAGCTAAGAATACCAGTACCAGAAAGGACCTCAGAGTTGGTTCTCTGCCGCCCTGCTGCATAGCAGCTGGGTGACTTTGGACAAGTCACTCTGAGCCCCCTCAACTGTAACCTGGGAATAACACTCACGCTCACTTTAAAGAGTTGGTGTGGGGCATGACGCACGTTAGCTCCTATTATTGTACACCCTTCTTATTTTACAGATGAGGAGACTGAGGCTCAGAGAGGGGCGGTGACCTGCCCTGATTTGCTCAGCAGGTTAGTGCCAGGTCTCCTGATTTGAGGTCCATAGGAGCAAGAGTTGGGACATGACTGAGAGGCAGCCTGATACAGGAAGAGAGCACAGCCATGGGGTTAAGGTGCAAAGTTTAGCTTTGCCAAGCTGTGTGACTTTGGGAAAGTAACTTGGCATCTCTGAAATTCTGTTCCCTTGATTTGGAAATGAGGACCCTGAGAGCAAAACTGCAGGATTTCAAGGATGAAAAGGAAAGACACCAAAAGTCCCTGGCAGTACCAGGGACCTGAGTGGGGAGTTAGGTTGCAGCTGAGAACAAGAGAGGCAAAGGAAGGTGGCCACACAGCCCAAATGCCCACCCTGGCCATGGGCAGTGAGCCAGTTCCAAGGCATGGACTAAACTCCTGGGAAAAGCTCCCTCCTGCCTCAGGGATTTTGCAAATGCTGTTTTTTTTTTCCCCCCTGTGGTGCATTCTTTTTTGTTCTTCAATCTTCCCAGAACACTCTTTCCTCCCCTCTCCACCTAATTAACTTTTGTTCTTCCTTCAGATCTTAGCTGAAGTACCACCTCCTCCAGGAAGCCCTCCCTTACTTCCCCACCCAGGTCAATCCCCTTATTGTGGGCTCATCTAGTATTCTCTACTTCCTCACAGCAAATCAGTTTTATAACTTAATACCATTGCTGAGTCATAATTGTATATTAATTTTTGTGATTCTTTGATTAAAGCCTGCCGCTGGGCTGTGAGCTGGGGGAGAATGGGGACCATGTTTGCCTCCTTCCACAGGGGGCGCTCCACCCTTGTCGACTGACCCAGCGAAGGAGGGTTCCCCATGTGACAGAGCCGAGCTGCCCCAGTGGGGGAGGCAATTTTACCAGGCACAGGAACGCCATTTTTGAAATTGTGTATTTAGTATTTATTTTAAAGTGTATTAGGAAAAAATGCAAATAGCACATCAGACTTGGGATTTCACAGAAATTATTGCCTACAATGAAGCTAAGTAAAACAGTGAGTTAATGTGGCAATTTTCAACCTTTTTCATCTCGTGGCACACATAAGCTAATTACTAAAATTCTGCAGCACACCACAAAATGTATAATATTTTTTGCTGATCGGACAAAAAATAGGTATAATTTTGATTCATTCACAATGGATGGCTATTATTGTGTTGGCTGTTTTCATTTTTTTGCTTTAATTTGACAATACCATTGTTGGGTATTGTAGAAAAAAACCTGACTAAATGGTCAGGTATTGCATGTTTTAACAATTCTTGCAGCACGCTGGTGGAAAATCGCTGAGTTCATGTGAAGAACAGCATATGGGGTAAATGACAGTCCAGGTGGTGGGGGGGATGCAGCTGGCAAAAGCTGGAGGTGGCATGGGGGGCGGAAGGCTGGATTTCCAAGCCCCGCCTGGGTCCACACCTGCGGGTGCGCTGGCTGCAGGGCTGCGACTGTGCACAAGGTGGCGCCAGGGCCCCACAGTCACAGGTGTGGGCCGAATAGCGCCTGCTCGGACCCTGGATGCCCTGGAACGTCCTTCCAGGTACCTGGTGCTGAGTCCTGAGGGTTGAGGGTTCCCCTGTCCCCCTGGGCATTGTCTGGGGGTGGGTAGAGTCTATCCAGACCCTGAGGGTGGGGGTGGGGACTGCCCTAGCTGCCTCTATTCTGGGGGCTGCAGGCACCCCCCTCCAAGGGGGCCTGGACAGAGCTCCGTGCTCAGGATGAGTAGGGGCTTTGGGGGACAAGCACCCTAGACTCCTGGGGGGACGCCTGGTAGGGTGGTGGGTTCCAGTTGGAAAGAAGTGAGTTCAAAGCCTTACCATCCACGTGACCTGGGGCAAGCTCCTTAACCTTCCGGTGCCTCAGTTTCCTCTCTTGTAAGGGGAAAAGTACACCTCTCCTAACACTGCTGGGCGAGCGAGATGGATGGTCGGGAGCTCGGAGCCGTGCCCAGTGCAGAGAGAGCACGCGGTTTGCCGGCCGCACCAGGGGCACTTGCTGGCTGAGTCGGGGGGAGGGGACACCCAGGGAAAGCAGGAAGCAGTGTTGTCTGGATTCCGGTCCCACGTGCAGAGTGCTGGAGTCGGGCCAGGTCAGGGTGACATCTGGGTGGCACACGCTGGCACGCGTACATCGGCGCCACTTGATGCCATTTATGCTTCGTGCACCAAGGGCTGGGGACCACCTGTGGCTCAGAGGGCAGGGGTGGGGTGCCAGCACACGAGTCTTGGGTAGGTCCCTTCCGTTTGTCCATCTGTCCAGTGGGGGCCACAGTGTTGGCCTTATGGGGATGCTGCGGTGATCGCGGGTAGGGCCTGGCATCTAGTAGGTTCCGCCAGACATGAGCCTTGTCCTCTCCTATACCCCAACTAGGGGGCTTTCTTGGAGACTGAGGAAGGGGAGGTAGATTGAAGAGGCAGAGATGGGAAGTGGGGGTGTGGCCACGGCTGACCCCTTGGAGCAAGGGCTAGAGGGGCGGGCAAGGGCTGCGGGAGTCCAGGGACGGCTCAGTCAGAAACGCTCTGGAGGCCTGTTGCCTTCCCCCTGGACAGCCCCCTGTTCTCAGCTGAAGGAGGCAGGGCTGTGTGGCCGTGACCGTGGCATTGTTAGTTTATAAACTGTAGGGGATGTGGCTGCTCTGAGCTCTGGGCCATTAATGGGCCATCACTTCATGCTCCAGCCCACTTTAGGGGGCCGGGCAGGCAGGTGTCAGCCCCCTTCACCTCCCCTGCCCAGGGCCCCGGCCCACGTCACCACAGAGCCACCCTGGGCTGCCGTCTCCCCGAGCCAGCAGTGAGCGACCTCACTAAGTTCCCAGCCCCTGCTGCCTGATCACGCCCGCCTCTTGGAGGGGCTGATGTGGCACTGAAATAAAGCCACATCCCATCTGCCAGGAGTCCTGTCGAGGCTCTGCCTTCCAAACGCCCCAGGCTCCAACCGCTTCCCCCACCGCCACTGGGACCACCCTGGCCTCGGCCCACACTGCCCTGTACCTGCATCCCCAGGAAGCCGCCTCACTGGTCTCCCTGCTTCTGCTCTATACATTTGCTCCGAGGAAGCAGCCTGAGGGAGCTTTCAAAGTGTGAGTCGGGTCCTGGTGCAGCTCTGCCCAGCGCCCTGCAGCGGCCGGAGTGAGGAGGCAAAGTCTTTACAGGGTCCCATCTGCCGCTGCTTCCTCCCGGTTCCAGCCACTCGCGCCCTCGCGCTGTTCTGGAACACGGCAGCTCCTTCCTGCCTCTGGGCCTTTGCACAGGCTGCACCTTCTCCCTATATCTGCTTGGCTCCGCCCCTCATCTCCTTCAAGGCTTTGCTACACCTTGCCTTTTTACTGAGCCTGCCCTGACCACTTCACGAAAGATGAAATTCTCATAGCAATATCAGCCCCCTTTCCCCATTTAGGGTTTCTTTCTCCACAGCACTTACCAGCTACTATATAATTTACTGATTTAGTATTATTTTTATTTTTATTATTTTCTTTCCCGGCTAGAAGATCTGCTCTACAGTGGCAGGGATCTTTGTTTTTTTCATTGTGGTCTCCCAAGTGCTCACAAGGGTGCCCAGCATGTAGTAGGTGCTCAAGGAACGCACACGCGGGAAGTTCATAGACTTGAGCCTGGAGCAGGGTAGGCTGCTGAGAGGTGGCGGCACTGTCATCAGGAACCTGGAGAGATGGAACGATTCTGAGTGATGCTGTGGAGCCCGACACTAAGACACCAAGGGTCTGTGGTGACAGGCTCCTATGTATTTTAAATGGCAGTGCAGGTGGCCACCAGGCAAAGGCATCGATGATGAGCAGTGACCCTGGGGCAGATCTCTGTCCCGGTGAGCACTGACTGACAGGCCATGCCTCCTCTCCAGCCTAGAAGTAGCTCAGAGCTGGGAGGAGCCGGGACCACAGACTCTGGGAGGCTCTTCCGGGGCTGAAGGCATCATATCCAGTCTATTGGCCGTGGGGTGGGAGGGCAGGCCACCCAGGTCCACAGAGTCCTGAGGTCAGCTGCACAGCTCAGCCCACCCCAGACTCATCTGGATGCCAGTGCCCAGGGGAGGGGTGCCTTGGAAGGGGCTGTGCACACTTGGGGATGTAGTCATTATTTGGGGCACAGCCTGGCTAAGTGACTTGCCCACAGTCACGGCCTGGGAATTAAAGGGTCTGCTCTGGTTTAAGCCCGTCTGGCTTCCCACTTGTTCTCCTCCAGCTGTTTGAGTGGGTGCAGAACGAGCACAGCACGGGGCCCCCAGCGGGGTCCGGGAAATACTTGTGAAGAACAAATAATCGGAGAATGTAAGTTGTCCAACTGTGGCTTAGTCTGTGTCCAGGGCCTGCCAGGGAGACGGGTGGGGCCAAAGGCCCAGAGGCACCTTCCCAAGGCCCGTGGGCTCTGGTGAGCTCAGAGGTGGGGAAGGACACCCGGGAGCTACAGCTTGGCTTCTGCTCCCAGGCATCCAGGGAGTCTTGCCCAGAAGTGATGGGAGTGTTGGGTGAAGACCCCCATGTCTGCGCTGGTGTTTGTGGAGGGGAACCAGAGTGAGTGAGGATAGCTCTGTGCACCTTACCTTCTTGGCTGAGGGTCCAGCCCCCTTCAGAAGGCACAGGTTTCCCAGGCTGAGGGAGGTTCAGCCAGTTTCCTGTGGACATGCAGCATAATGTGGAGGATGTTAGTGATGATGAGGATGGTGATGAGGATGGCGAGGATGATGGTAACAGGGATAATGACGGCGATGATGTTGCTGATGGCAATAATGACGGAGATGATGGTGGAGAAGGTGATGATGAGGAGGGTGGCTATCTCTTCCTTTGTATTTACTGTGTGGATTGAATCCTGGCTCTTTTTGTCAGCTGAGTACTTTGGGCAAGCCACTTGTCCCCTCTATACTTTAGTTCCCTCATTGCAAACTGGGAGTATTTATTTGGAAAACCTGCTTCACCATCTGTAAAATTGAGCACCTCAGATGGCTGCCATGAGGCTTAATAAGATGGTTTGTGCAAAGTGCTGAGCATACTGACTGGCTCCGGGGAGCTCAAAACATGTTAGTGATTAGTGGGCTCTGGCTCCTCGGGGCTTTGCACACCCCGTCTCACTGAATCCCTGCACCTATTCTGGGCACTGTTACTCTGTGCAGAAGCTGAAGCTTAGAGAGGCCAAGACAGGCCCAAGTTCACGTGGCTGCTGAGGGGTGAAGCTCTGTTTGGTTATCTAGTTCTGCATAATTAGATAAGCAAAATTTCATGGCTTAAAAGAACCACCCTCACGTGCTGTCCCCCATGCGTGTGGGCTGACTGTGCTCAGCTCGGCGGCTCTGCTGCGTACAGTTGGCCAGGGCGCAGTGGTGTGCCAGCTGTGTTGGGGCTGGAATGCCCAGGGTGGCCGGCGCACCTGGCAGCGGTCCGCGCTGGATTTCGGCTGAGGGCCCAGCAGGGGCTGTCTGCTGGGATGCCGTGCGTTCTGCCACATGGTCGCTTTATCAGGTGACATGGTGGTTGGGTCCCAGGGAACTCTAGGGAGCAAAGGTGAACGCTGCCAACCTGTGATCCAGCTTAGGATGTACCCAGTGTTACTTACGCTGCCTTCTGTTGGTCGGCATGAGTCCAGGGCTGGCCAAAGGCAAGGGGAAACAGTTCCTGCTGTGGGCAGCAGGAGTGCCAAGGACTTGCTGCCATTTATAATCCACCACGGTGGGACTGGAGCCCTGTGTTCTCCGGACCCCAATGCTGACTGGCCTCTGCGCACCCCCAAGAACTCTTTCCAGCATCTTTCTCTGTTGGGGGTGGTGTAGAAGGGAGAAGGCCAAGCCTCTATCTCTTTCTGTGGCTCTATCACCATCTTCCCTCTTCCCCCTCCCGGATCCCTCATTCTCCCATATTCTGGTTGTTCCCATGGTCCCCATCCCTGGACCAGCCAAGAGCCATCAGGGACCTGGAGTTAGAGAACGAAGCTGATGACCACCAGGGGGCAGCAGAGCCAAAGGCCTGGGCGAAGCTGGGTCCCCAGGCACTGGGCACCTGTCGGGCAGGGCTGGCCAGGGAGACCCGTTTCCGCCAGACCCTGCACACTCTCATTCATTCATCCAGAGCTGGCTTCTGCTCCCCCCTCCCCCATTATGGATGTCCCTGAGGGTGGGTCAGGGGACTGTAGTGCCAGTCCTTTCTCTCTTAGTGACCTTGGGCCATCTTGCCCCTCCCCAGGCTTCTTGGAGTTCATTTTCCCTATTTGTACTGGGAGGTGGTAGATTGGTGCGTTTTGGAACTGTGCCTGTCCCAGAGGCTGCTGAGGGGAGAAGGTGAGCTTCCCCCACTTCTGGGCCACACCCCTACTTCCCCCTGTTATTACATGCTAGGTAACCTCTCTCGGGCCCCTGGCGGTCCTGCCCCTGTAGGATTGAACTCCTCCCACAGCCAGCCAGCCCTGGGAGGTCTATGTGCCCATGTGGCAGGACAGAGATCCTGATTTTAAGTGGAGCCTGCTCCTTTCTCTCCTTCCCTTTGCCCAGGAGACCCATAGGACAGTGAGCGCCTCCCCAAAGATCTCAGACCATAGGTGCCACCTGGGGTCACTGCCAGCATCACAACCTGGCCGGCCACTGCTGCCTCCGGGGCTTTCCGCCACCACCTCCAGCTGCCACCCAGAGGGACCAGTTTGCGGCAGGGTTTCCTACAGGGTCTCCCAGCGTTGTCCCAGAGGCCAGGACATTGTACGGGCAGCCCCAGTGACATCTGTGTTGCCGTTTGCATTTCATTCGGACTCACCAGTTTGTGCTGCACCATCCATTCTCAAGCAAGGTCCCCAGGAGGTGGCCTGGCATCGAGGCAGGACAATCCCGAGTCCTGGGTTCAAATGCTCACTCCCTGAGCCTCCGTTCCCTCGTCTGCAAAGGGGAGGAACCCTTACATCCTTCACCGAGACCCCCTCTCATTCAGCAAATGTTTATTAAGGTTCGACTGCAAGGCAGACAGGTGCAGATTTACGCCTCAGGGGCGCAGTGTGACCAGGTGGAACTGACATGCCGGGGAGAAGCAAGCAATTAACAACTCACCAGGAAGCATTTCATCATCTTTAGTATGAATTATCCACTTATTAGTATTTATTGAGTGCTAAATATATGTCAGGCATTGGTAATAAAAAAGATGAGCAAAACCTAAAAGAAAAACCAAATAATTCCCTGATTTATCATAGGATAACCTCAGATTATAGCGTGTGCTAGGGAGGAAAGAGGCAGGCCCTCTGCGGTGCTAGCTCCTCACCCTCGCTCCCGGCTCAGGGTGGCAGCAGTCACCTGAGCCCAGAGAGGGTGACCCCTGTCCACTCTCCTGCCCTGCCAGAAGCATCAGGAAGACAGGAATGGCCTCAGTCTTCTCGCCAGACTTGGGCCAGAAGTAGGGGTGGCCAGTCCAAGTAGCAGGGAGGACTTGGGGCACCAAGAGGAGGAACCCCAGTGGTCCAGAGGTGGGGCACGTGTGCAGAGGGACCCTCAGCCCCGCGCCTCTCTGCACATTCCCCCGAGGGAAGCCAGCTGAGACAGCACAGCTGCTGGAGACAGGAGGGCACTGGACACCAGGTTCAGGTCTGGACACTGCCCCTTTCAGGCCAGGGACCTTGGCAAGTGACGGATGCAGCCTCTCTGAGCCTGTCTCCTCCCGTGGGGATGCCTGGGTAACAGTGACCTTAGACCCTGAGCACACACAGTGCCTGGCACTCAGTAGGCACCTGATACACACTGAAAGCTTCCCTGCCATCCTTCTTCAGCGCACGCCTTGGGGCCGGCTGTCCTCGGCTGACTCACTGTCAGACTAAGGCAGGGGAAGCAGAGCACAACTGAAGGAGGCGTTCGTTCTCAGGGCCGCCTTAACTGTCACACCCCAGGGCCTCACTGGCTCCCTCTCACCCAGGACAGTTTTTTTTACAAGGTTACAGTGACCCCCACCTGCCGGTGCCTATTATGGGCCAGATGCCCTGTGATGAGAGTTTAGCAGATGCCAGCCTTTCACAGTGATGCCCAGCAACGGGACACTCTTGTCCCCACTGGACAGATGAGAAGACTGAGCCCCAGCGAGGAGAAGTGACCTGTGTAGTTCACATGCTGGAGAATGGAGGCACTGGGACTTAGCCCCAGACCGGCCTCACCCCCAATGGGCAGAGTCCGCCCTTGACACAGTGGGGACCCCGGTGGCCACAGAGGTAACCAGGGAACAAAGGGCCTGAGGTCCGCGGGGGATGCCCAAGAGGAATCCCATCCTAGGGTATCCAACCGGTTGGTTGGCTGAACGCCTGGGGAAGGTTCTCATATCCTCCCCACCTCCCAGTGCCAGGGAGGGGCTGGGGTGACCCCACTTCTATTATAGATGAGGGAATGAAGCCCTGGGGGGGTCTGCTGAGGTCACAGTCACTCAGTGACGGAAGTGCCTTCGTGTGTGTGGCCTGGGGCTCCTTCCTTCCCCCAGCCTCCCCTGCTCCCCTGTAAGAGCTTCTCCCCACTGGGAGGGGCCGGAGCCCAGGCCGGGCCCTTTCCTCCCCCACCCCGGCCCCACCTCTCACCTCCGTCCCTAACTCAGGGCTGGGACATCGATAAGCACTCAGGACACTTCACGTCTCTATCAGCAGCGGGAGTGACTTGCTGAACGCTGTCTTTCAAGGTTCAGAGAGAAATAAAAATAGACAGGGGACAGGGAAAGTTATCATCTCCTTCCCTTTGTCATTCTGGCGGCCAGGCTCCGTAGCGCTCCTAATCTGTCATGTTGTCACCGGGCTCCACGGGGCCTCTGGCTGTTGGCCACCTGTCCCTGGCACGTGCAGGTTGTGAAAGTGATAGAAGGAGCCACATCCTACCTTGACCAGAGGTGGGCCGGGAGCGGCGAGGGCCGGTTCCACCTGCAGGGGTGGAGAAAACACCCGGTGCTGACCTTCGAAACTTGCCTCTGCAACTTCCCACCGGCAGGTGGGCAGCCAGGCTGTGCGGGTTCTCGCGTGTTCGCTCATTCATTCACTCACAACCGGGAGCTCAATTAATGCATGCGTCAAACAGGGCTACCGGGGCCGCCCCTCTCCACCTGCACGTCAGCTCCACCAAGATCACAGGGCCGCTGAGAATGTCGCCAGGACCGAGGGCTCGGGGTGGCCTGTCTCTCCGTCAATCTCTCATCAGCGCCCTTCCCCCGCACGTGACCGCTCTGCTGGAGTAAGGTCTGTCTCCTGGTTGTCCGTGTTTTCGTACAAAGTGCGTTGCTGTTGCCTGCACACAGAAGTTTTACTTCCGTAGACATTTCTGGAAGAACGATGTATCTACGGACACAGGCACACAGCTTGGGGACTCTCCCCAAAGTGGACTCACCCACGTGACCCGTCCCCAGCAGCTCAGCCGTGCCTCCTTCCAGAATGTGCGTGCACGCTTGACTGCCCAGCGGCGGCTGGGTTGGATCTCCCTCCTGTCTCTTACCGCGGTCTCCCGGCACCGTGCTGAAGGTCACCGTGCTGCTGTTCTGACGACATGACACTTACTCGCCGTGGAGTCCCGGCTGCGCGCGTCTGCTTCCTGGCATCCCCACGGCCTGGGCCTTCTTCGATTTCTGAACTGGCTGGGCCTGTTCTGACACCGGAGCCTTACTTCTTGCTGATGCCCCAGACTTCCCATGGTTCACGCCTTTCCTCAACCTCCTCTTCCTCCCCCCCATCCCAGCCGGCTTCTCGTCCCGTTTCACCACGCTTCTTTCCTTAATAGCACGATTAGACTTGGAAACTACCTTGGGGAGCAAGCCGCCTCCCTGCTTGTGGTCCATCCCCTTCGCGCAGGTTGTGAAGGGGACACAAGGTGCCAGGTCCCACTTCCACTGGAGGTGGGCTTGGGGGGTGGGGGGAGGTGGGGTGTGTGCTTTTCTCTTTTCCGCTGAGTCTCCGGGCCCTGGCGCGTGTTTGTGAAGTGAGAGAACCACCCGCAGCAAACTGCGCTCAGGTGTGCCCTTGCTCACGCTGGTGTACGTGGACGCTAGCATGTCTGTCTGTGTGTCTGTTCCCTTACCCAGCTTGCAGCCCCCCGGGGCCGGAGCCAGGACCATCTTCAGCTCCCAGACCCCCACAGGTGTTTTGTTAACCTCGTTTCCCACCAGACACGCTGGAGAGAAATACATTTTAAAACCACGTGCGATCTAAAGAGAATTTAATCTGCATGTCTGGGATTCATTAACACGTAGTTCATCAAATTAGGGTTGGCTCACAGCTGTTTGACATTCGAAGGGCCTTCTGAGGATCTTCCATAAGTGCCTTTAAATATTATTTTTTCCTATAATTTCCGGGCTGGGTTTTGAGCGTGCCTTTCTTTGAGTAGGAGCGTGACACAGGAGATGGGGGGTGGGGGGTGGCAGGACCCGCCCCTGCCTCAGAGCTGCCGGCCGAGGGGGGTTCGGCACCCAACTGCCCACACTCTTCTGTCCTGACACGGCCGGGGCCACGTGTTCCCAATGCTCCTGTCTCCACGGGTGGGCGTGAGTTGTTTGGCTCTTTCTTGGGCCCCATCACTCTTGTTCTTGGGGTGGCACCTCTGATCCCCACCCCTAGCCTTGCTCCAGGGGTCCGCAGGGGGCTCAGGCTGGACCCATGGAAGCGTGGCCTTCCTGGGCTGCAGAAACGGGCCTCAGGGAGGCTCCGTGGCCCAATCGGAGGAAATGAAATGGGAGGAGACACATAAGCTGGGGCTGTGGAGAGAGGCAGCTGTCTTTTCTGCTGGTCCTTGAGACCCCGAGCTGTGGGTGCCCTGAGCCGGAGAACCCCATCCCCATCTGGGGCCTGGGAGTGACTCAAACAGGGAAACGCACAGCTGAGAGGGGCAGAGAGGCAGGGGACGGCCAGGAAGGCCTGGGCCTGGCCACCACTGAGCTGACCCTGTTATGATTGGGACTGTATCCACCGCCCCGACTGCAGTCCTGACCCCCAGGACCTCAGGATGGGACCTGGTTTGAAAATACGGTTGTGGCAGATGTAATGTGTTGGGGGTCATACCGGGGTAAGGGGGACACTTAATTGAGCCAACATGGTCGGTGATCTTATCCAAAGGGGGCTCCTATACACAAGGACACACATAGAGGGGGATCCTGTGGGGACACGGGACGAAGACGGCTGCCTACACGCCGAGGACAGAGGAACGGATTCTTCCTCACAGCCCGCATAAGGGCCAGCTGGCCGGTGTCCGGATGGCGGACTTCTGTTTTCAGAGCGGGGAGGCAGCAGGGTGGGGCTGCTCAGGCCCCCAGTCCCCGGGTGTCTGTCGCAGCGGCCCCAGCGCGCCCCCCTGGACCGTGCTCATCCCGAACACCAGCCTATGGTTTGTCTTTCTCTTTTTTCCCCTTTAAACCAATTTGTGTTGAGTCTTTCCCTGAATATAAGGATAAAAGACTTATTTGAACATCACTCTTCTGCTGAAAATCTTCTTCTCGTCCCTATTTAAATGCTCTGTTGCCGTGTGACCAACTCCTCCAGACTCAGCGGCATACCACAAAGACGACTGTTTACTTTGCTCACACAAGGCCATTTAGGGAGGACATGGGGGTGGCTTGTGTGGGCGCCACAAAGTCTCGGCGGGCAGCTCAGCTGGGACCGATGAGTAGGACATGGGGTGTCCCACTCTCCACGTGTGTCGCTCATGTGGCTGGCAGGCCGTGGCCGGGAGGTCAGACTGGACGGTGGATTCTGCTCATCCGGGCCTCTCCACAGGCTGCTTGAGTGTCTGCCTGGCATGGGGGCGGGCTTCCAAGAGTGAGAGTCACAGAGAGCCGGGTGAAGGTACATGGCATTTGTGTGATCTACTCAGAAGTCACCCAGCATCGTTGCCACTGTACTCTGTTCGTTGAGGCCGTCATAAAGGTCCCCTCAGATTCAAAGGGAGGGGACACAGAACCCACTGCTCTATGGGAGGAGTGTCAACGTCACATGGGGAGAAGAGGATTGGGGGGACAGTTGCACCCGTCTCTGGAAACTGCATAGTCTCCAGAGATCACACTCTGGAGACTATGTCTGCCATAGTCTGCCATAGACCACACTCTCCGTGATTCCATTGATATGAAAGTCAAGAGCAGACAAAAGTAATTGCTGGCAGCAGAAGTCCGAAGAGTGTTGCCCCTCAGGGAAGAAGGACACACGGGGAGCTCCTAGGTGCCAGAAATGATCTGTGCCTTGACATGGGTAGAAGCTACATGGCGGTAGGTATGTGAGAATTTCATTGCACTGTCCACTTAAGTTTTACACTCTTATGCATTTGATACCTCAATTAAAAAAAAATTTAAGATATGTGACAAAGAAAATCTGGCTTCATTAATACAGATGGAAACGTCCCCCACTGGCTCCCAACTGTCCAAGCGGCTTGGCTGGTGCCCATTCAGACCCCTCGTCCAGTTGTCACTGAGCCCTGGCTCCTTGCGGACCACACGGACGCTCCCTGCCAGACCTCTGGAGCCTGTTGGGAAGAAGATGGATGGAACTACTAACGGCACAGTCTAAAGGTTAATTCAAAGGGCAGCCATGGCTGCAGATGATGCCCCCACCTGGCTCCAGTTTGCAGACCAGGAAGAGGGGAGGGGGTAGGGATGCTCATCTCTGGAAACTACTAAGCAGGCATCCCTCAGGTTGGCTTTGGGGCCCCTTCCCACCCCCAACCCTGTCTCTTGCAACTTCATTCCTCTCCTATGTCATCAGCTCACTGCATGGACTGGGGCAGTTCCTTCCCTCCTCGAACCTCTGTTTTCCCATCTGAGTTTTGGGACCATAGGACCAGGTGGTCCCCAGGAGCCCCTGTGGCTTGGGCATTCTCCATTCGGCCACCAGGTTTTCCTGCCTCCTACACCTGCACCTTGTGTGCCCCGCCTCTCTTTTCTGCCCCAGCTGTGCTCTCCAGGTGGGACACCCTTCCCAGTCACCCCATGCTGCCTTTTCTTCAAGGGTGTGCCGGAAGGTGTCAGAAATCTCTCCCCGATTCACCCCAAGTTTCTCCAGGCTGGTCGTTCACTGTGCAGCTCCCGGTGGCTGTGGTCTTGTCTCCAGGGAACTCCTCAGCACATGAACTCGTCGGCACATTCCAGATGATTCCATGAGCATTGAGGGGACGTTCCTCCCATCAGAACCAGGGGCTCCCAAGGGCAGGGCTGGGCCTCCACCAGGGCAAGGACCAGGTCTTCTCCCTCTGAATAGGTTCCGCCCTACCCATAAGCCCTCAGGGTTCTGAATCCAGCCTGCCGCGGGTTCTGTTTGCCTCATCCAGTGTTTTTTCTCTTTAATTGTTGCATTCGTTACCAACATTTAGAAATCAGGTGGTTTCACATAAAAACCTTGATATTCCTCTTTAAAAAAACATGGCAAGAGCTGGCTGCACCAGGCTTGCATTTCCTTCAGCAATGATTGACAGGAGCCCACAGGAAGTGCCCTGTGGGCGGGGAGGACACTGTCCAGTTCACTCCAGACCTCGGCGGGCCCCTCCCCTCCTGAGTTAGTCGCCCAGGGCTGCAGGCGGCTGGGTGTGTAGTCCTGGCTTTGGGACCAGAGGTGCCTTCTGGCTGCGGTCGCTGAGCCCCAGGGTGGCCGCGAGGAGAGAGGGATTCCAGAGAGGGATGCAGGAACGAAGGCTTCTCTCCCGTCTCTGCCTCATTAGGATCTAACAGGCTGGATCAATGCCTTTTAAAATTAGATACATACTGACTGTTTCTTGCACCGGGAACAGTCGGTGCCAACATAGAATGCTTGTCTAATCTAAAACTTGCCTTTGAGAAAATTACATTGAGGAGAACTGGGGGGAGAGGCATCTTCATTCAGGAATTATTTATAGGGGGCTTTCCGTGTGCCAGGCACAGAGCCCGGGGCTATGGATACAGCAGTGGAAAAAAAAATCCCCAGTCATCATCTTACATGATTCGCAGTCCTATCAGCTCTCCCAGTTTCTCAGCTGAGGCAGCAAAGGCCCAGAGAGGGCAAGCAGAGCCCTGCAGGTCACACCGCAGACGTGGAAAGAAAACCTACACGCTCCTCAGGCCTCCTGCTTCATGCCTCTCCCAGCCACGTGGTCCCTCCCAGTCCCCGCCCCCCACCACGAGCCCTGAACTGATTCCCTCCCTCTCCTCTTTGTCTCCTCTCCAAGTTCTGCTGCTCCACCTTGCTTTTAACCGATGGCCAGAAGTTGGGGCTCCTCTCTGCGGGGCTGGGGTCTGCTCAGAGCCGAGAACTGGCCCCTCTCTGGCTGTTTCCATGGTGCCCTGCCCACCTCTCCAGGGTGACTCCACTATCAGTGATAGAGTTTAGCCCCATCCCACATGTGTACACCCCAACTGGACAGCCCACTGCTGTGGCAGCAGCTAAGTTGGCTGATGGCCGTTAAAGAAACAGGCTTGGAGCGGGGCCCCAGGCTGTTAGCGCCAAGCTGCCCTCTGCAGATACAGGCTAAAGTCACTCTGGCTGCCAGTGAGGCTGAGCCAGGATTGGTTTTCAACGCACAGCCACAGAACCCTGTTTGGAAAAGAAAGAACTAAAATTTCTTCTACACTTGGCTACTCCGCAGATAGGCAAGAAACAGATGGACCTTCTGCACACGGCCTGCGCCCCGTCGAGGGACTGGTCCCGGGAAGACCCAGCCGGCCTGGGTTTGCGCGTCTGGGCACTCTGCAAAGAACTAGCCGTGAAGCTCAGCTAACGCTCCTAAAAGCCTTTGGTTGCATTCAAACTCCTGGGTGGATTGAAACCAGCCAGCCAGGTTTGGGCCAGCAGCTGCTGAGTTTGAAGAAGCCTGGCTGCAGTTGGCTCGGAAACCAGGGCTTGCCAAAACAAAATAATAAACGATGACAGCTACTGTTTACTGAACATCTGCTACGTGACGGGCACCTTGTGTATCACGACCTCACAAGGTAGGCTTTAACACCCCCACTTTCCCAGGGAGGAAGCAGGGGCCCAGAGCGGTCAGCTCACCTGTCTGAGGTGGGGGTGCTCGGGCAGCCAGGCAGAGGCAGTGCACACCTGCCTCTGGCCCAGGTCCCCCACAGCCTGAGATGTCCCCAACACAGTGAGGGATGCTCAGCTCTAGTCGGCTCAGGTGAGCGGGTCAGAAGACAAGACCGTCTCCTATCAAAGCTTTGATCTGCGTCAGAAGCAGTGGCTGAACTGCTTCCCCTTCACAGCCTTGACCCGAACTTCTAAGGCAAAGCCCTGGAGGACACGTCCCAGTTCAGAAGGTCCTTTCAGCCAGAGGAGCTTCTATGATGCATCGGGAACTTTACACGTGTTATCGCATATTACCAGCCATGTGACGCGGTGGGTGAGTCTGAAAGCCCTGGCACCGGATTGACTGGATTCAACTTGTGACTTTGTCACTTGCCAGCTCTATGCCTTGGGCAAACATCACTTAACCTCCCAGAGCCCTGTTTTGCCTCTCTGTAAAGTGGGGAGAATAATAGTACCTATTTCAAAAGGTTATCGTAGGAAAAAAGCGATGATATTTAGAGTTCATGGCACAGAGCTTGGCATGCAGCCCAACCTCTAAAAATGGCAAATATTATTTTTATATGTTATTTTAAAAAATTCCTCATGAGAACCCTGAGGAGTGGATGTTATTATCTTCATTTTACTGATGGGGGAACGGAGATTAAGAGAGGTTTGGTGACTTCCCCAAAGTCACACAAGTAGGAACTCATAATGTTACCATTGGTTGTTAGCTAGTTATTAATAGGAAAAAGAGAGGCAAAGGGAATTAGACATTGAGCTTAATAGACTGGGGAGCATGAGCCTATTTGCTTCACTAGGAAGCTGCCGCTTCACACCCCAGGGGACCACAGCATCGCTCCACCAAGGGGTGAACACTCCTCCCCCTCCCCATATGGCATTGGATTGCTGGGGGTGCCGGGGGGTGCTGGACCATAGAGCCCTGTCAGTCTCGCTAGGGCGTGTAAACCCATCCAGAGACCACAAAAGCTAGGGAAATTCATTGGGTCTTTTGAAAAAGCACCTGGTCTACCCCAAACTCCAGCTAATACAATCCCAGGGAAACAAAGACACACACACACACACACACACACACTCTCTCTCTCTCTCTCTCTCTTCTCTCTCTCTCTGTCTCTCTCAGGAACCTGCAACTGCATGGACTCCAAAAGACTGAATTTTAATACGAAGCTTTTGTTTTGGCCTTGCTGAAGACAAGGTTGGACTTCTTCCATGGTGGGACAGACAGAGATGGGACATTGGAAACCCAGGGGCAGCCTCCCACACAAATAAACCATTTTGCCAAACCACAGTCTCCCGTGTGTGGGGCCTTGGAAGGCTTTCCTCGCCATCCCAAGGAAGAGCCTATGTCCCACCGACAGCAGCAGAGCTGGAGTTTGAGTCTGTGTTTGCTCCCTGATACCAGCTACCGAGGCAGAGCCCCGAGAGCTGATTTCCATCAAAGTCAGAGTGGCGATCTCTCCTCCTAGGGCCGGGTCCACCCAGAGGCAGCTTTCTTGGCCTGGCAGGTGTTTCTTTTCTTTTTTAGTTGATTCTGAACACCTTTAGACTGAATGTACACAAGAGAAACTGAGGCCCAGTGGGGGTGCGGACCTGCCCTGGGGCACCCTCCGCACCGAGGCCAGGATTCCCTTCCACTGGCAAACCCCATCTCAGTCCCTCGGGAGACTCTGTGTGGCCCAGCCCCTGAAGCAGTTTGCTGGGGGTTGACGGGTGAGTGGGGAACTGAAGGTGGCATCTCTTGAGGATGAAAACTGGGCACAGCTGTGTTGATGGACGGCTGAAGTAGGTCATTCTGCAACCAGACTTGGCCCGACGCTGGGGCTGGGACATCTATCAGCTGCTGCCACATCACTATTTCAACTGAGAGGCATGGGGGAAGGGGCGGGGATCAGGAAAGGCCGTGCTTCCCCCATGTGAGAGGCTGTTGCTGCTGGCAAAGTCCTCCAGGGGCCCAGCGGGGCCATGGCGGGATGTGTTGGCGGGGCTGTCCTGGGCTGTCCTACTCCCCTGGGTAGGCCCTGGGCTGTGCCCTCCTGCAGCCCCCTCAGCAGCCCTGGAGGCAGGTCTCAGTGCCCTCACATTTCCAGCAGAGACACAGGCTCCAAGAGAGCAAGCCATTAGCTCGGGCCTCCCCAGCCTGTAAACGGTGGAGTTGCTCCCGGACCCCAGCTCCCTGCCTCCTCTGACTCTCAGAGGTGTTCTCTAATGATTACACAGACCACACGCACAGACTCATATACCTTTGTAACTTATCTATCAGACCAAAACACACAAGGAACAGCGATTTCGTAAAGTTCAGCCATATATATACTATACATGTGTGTATAAATGCACACGTTTATGTTGGGCCGAACCTTATGATCACAGGGCCAGAACCTCGGTTCTGGGTGGGGTATTGCTGAGCAACACCACATGCTGCTGGCCGATGGAACTTGATCTTGGCCTCTCAGGGCCTGTCCTGGGTCTGCCACTGGAGCCACAAACAGGCAGTGCAGGCTGGGCTGGCGTCTGCCGTCCCCTCCCAGCTTCCCAGGACTCCCCAGGCCACCTGGTCACTGGGTCACTATGCTTTGGGGTCTGAGGGGCCAGCCTCCTGCCTTGGGAGACAGCCCTGGGGAGGGTCATCTCCACTCTCTGGGCCTCAGTTTGCTCATCTGTATAATGTCACATTGTTCTCGGACAATCAGAAGAGGGCAATCTTTTTTGGTCAAAGTCTTGAGTTTTCGTAATTTGTGTACCTTTTGCCTTGCACTCTGTCACCCATCCATGCTTGTTTTGGTGTAAGTATAATGTCTTAGAGAAGTTACCTTAGCGTCTTCCCGTCAAATCACCAAGCAAAATGGCAGCTCTGGGAAGAAGTGCCCTTTTTAAAATTCTCCGTCAGCCTCAGCGGAGGCAGATTAGGAACCGGACAGCCTGGGTTTGATTCCTGCCACTAACCGCTGGGTGTCCCTGGACAAGTATTTCTCAGCTCCGAGCCTCAGTTTCCTCATCTGTAAAATGGGAGAAAAGCAGTTCCTGTCTCCCTAGGCTGTCATGCGGATGAAGTAAGTTAAGGTTTTTATGGCCCTAACACAGAGCCTGGCGTTCAGTCGGCTTCCGGCTGCTGTTCACCAGCACCTTCCCAGCACACTGCTGCATGCCATCCCCTCGA